>JAXCGZ010008228.1:40000-47515 GCA_037179515.1 Halocaridina rubra
CGAATCCTTTGACTGTGTAAACCCCCCTTTACTGTTTTAAGAGCCCACACTTTGGGGGGTTTCGATTTGGAGGGTTAATTGTTTAAAAGGTACTTACTTTCCTGCATATTATTTTTCTTATACTTCTTCTTCTTATTTTTTTCTTTATTCCCTCCACCTCCGTATTTTTCCACTTTTTTTTCTTCCTCCATTACTACTACTTCTTCTTCTAATTATTATTATTATTATTATTATTATTATTATTATTATTATTATCATCATCATCATCACCATTATTATTATTATTATTATTATTATCATTATTATTATTATTATCATCATCATCATCATCATTATTATTATTATTATTATCATCATTATTATTATTTAAAGGGAAAATATCATCATAAACATAGCTATAATGATTGATATAATTGCAATTAATATAGCTTTAAATACTCAATTACCCCCCAAATATAGCGATGCTCTTATCAAAGCTTGGACTTCGATAATGAAAAAAAAAAATAAATAAAAATAAAAATATAAAAATAAATCCATCTTGCAAGCCTTATGGAGAAGAATGAGTCTATTTGTGAAACTAAGGCATTTAATTATCCCAATATTTCAACGTATATTATTTTCATATAATTTTCACAGTAAAAATAAAAGCACTTCACAGAGACAAATAGCCAGGAACACATTAGAGCAAGGAAAGGAAGGCAGAAAGATGAGTACAGATGTAGCATGTACATTTACAGTGTAAACAATGAGTATCTGAACATGTGCACGTTATGGAAGTGTACACGTGGTTATGTCGACGGGAGACCAACCCAACTTTACCATAATTGCGGCGCAAACACAACCCTCAGGCGCAATTTTTTCCTCTTTCTTCTTCTCCTCCTTCCTCTTCTTACTTTAAATGAGTCTTCTTCTTCTTCTTCTTCAATCAACGCTAAATTACCGTATTCTTCCCTATTTTCTCGATAACTCTAGTGCTATTTTTAGACTATTAACCGTCGAAGAACTATTTAAAATTTTTCTTGTTTGCGTATTAAGTCAATATGTTATTGTTGTTGTTCTTCCTTCGATAACTCTAAATAATCTTTTTTTTTTTAATCTTTTCTCTCAATGCATTTTTAAAATCGTGTCTCTTAGGCCGCTTTCACACCAAATAGGCACGTCGCACGTGGCATGCCACGTGGCACGCCAGTTGAAAACTAAGATCCGGAAATATATGAAATCTTTCACACAGAAGTGATGTGGCATATGGGACGTGTCACGCCACTTCTGTGTGAAAGGTTTGATATATTTCCGGATCTTAGTTTTCAACAGGCGCGCCACGTGGCATGCCACGTGCGACGTGCCACTTTGGTGTGAAAGTGGCCTTAGGTTCTTGTAACAATACAGTCCTCGTCTACTAAGCTATACAATTTCATATTCCTCATGTGCTAGTTCTTAAGAACTCAACATACCCAATGAGCATACTTATTACATGTGACAAGTAAATGGAAGAACGGTACTCAGGTACTCAGCTCTAGAGCTCTCACGTAAATACAAGAACTCGTCCAGATGTATTACTAATTTTAACACTGAACACATTTGTCTATCTATATACAAGAGTACAATTCCCCTTTATAAGGGGGATGGTTGTGTAACGGTAAAATACCTTGACTCTGTGGGAAGAAAATTCAGAGGAAGGGTATTCCCAGTCCCCTAGCACCGCTCCATTAAGTCGACTTTTACGACACGCAAGGGTACACGGAGAAAGTATTCTTAACTCACTCCCTGGGAATAAGAACATATTGATATAATTAAAAATATTCTCCAACTCATTGTGCGACTTCCTATCCCGAGCCCCTGAGCAGGAAAACGTCAATTTTCCTCATTCGATGAAACAAGGAAAAAAATGATATAGGTTTCCTTGATTTATATATAAATTCTATGATTCACTTGACGGAGTACGGGGCTGGTGATGCTATAACCGTAGGCTGTGAAGAGCCGTTAATAGCAGTGTTACCAGATAAAATTTAACCACATAGAGAAAAAAGGTAATTTCGCAGCTACATTTTTCCTTTCGTGACAAAACTATATATAATTAAGCAAAAATAATTTATATACCTTAATATAGAAGTTAGCAGTAACTGAATAAATGTTATACATAGCAATAACAGATAAACTTAAAACAAAAACGCAACTCGAAACTATGATCTAAAGAAGCATAAACAGCTAAAGGGTGTTCTAGGAGGTGGATTCTCCCCCCCCCCAGTTAATAAAGTTAAGGCTAGCTTTAGGTTAGGTTAAAAAAAAAAACAGGAGAAACCGCACCTAACGATAACCTGGAGTGCGTGTTCTCCAGTTGATCCGCAATATTTGTAGAATGCAGCTATACGATCTGGCAGGCCTGCGTATAAAGTTCCAGAAAGGTATGAGACCAACAGAAAAGTCTACGACAGTTATTTACTAATGAGTCTAACGGTACATTGAGTCTTTTCTCGCTTGTTCAGAGCAAAACCTTTCTTTTCATAACTTATTATGCAAATCCTAACTTAATAACTTATGCAAAAGAAGGTGCGTGGAATACCCAGTGTGTATGTGTACAGCAGTACATATGTACAGCTATGTACGTACCGGTACCGGAACGTTAAGTGCAATGTGCGTCCGTATGTACCGGGTGGTGTAAAAAGACACCACTTCCATATATCAGCAGGTTTGGTTATATGATATTTTCACATGGAAAAATACAGTCTGGGGATTATTCTAAATCGGTCAGAGAATGCTTCAATGTCATTTTTAATCTGACTCTTCATTCTCTTTCAACACTGTAGGTAAAGGAATTCTTTGCCGTGATTTTGCTGCACCCTGTACATTCGCTGTAGCTTCCTCATACCACGAAGCGATGTTGCCACAATTCCCCGGTAAAGCGTTGCAGGTGTGCCATAAGTCTTATTTGATGAGATGAAGTCGAAAAATACACAGACACACACCTGCGAATTCTCTCTCTCTCTCTCTCTCTCTCTCTCTCTCTGTAGTGTCACAAGTTTTCCCATTTCTTTCTTTCTATAAACAGTGCGTTGCAAGTTTTCAAATTAAATCCCAAAAATTGAACTTCAAATCCTCAAAATCTACACAAAATCACATATTTCTAAATTTAGCATTAACTAAAGTTCATTTTTAAAATGGGACTGAGAATTTAGGGGTATATTCAATACCCTATTTGATAATATTCTTACTAAATACAGAAATACAAATGAAATCACTGTAACTAGCGCTAACAGTGAAGTACCTGTAATATTCATAGATGAGCATATTAATCATAAAAAAAAAAATGTTTTCGGCAATACCCTTAACCCTCCTGGCGCATTTTTCAGATAAATACTCAAATCACCTGAGCGCTAGAGTAAGAGATGCGATGCAGGACTGAAGGTAGATTAACAAGGGTGTTCCAAAGGAATCAGTTTTGGGGCCACTTCTGTTCCTTATTTATATATGCAATTCATCTGATAAAGAAATTAAACTGCCTCTTGAATATCCTTGAGAATGATGAAATAATTATGAAATGCGTAAATGATGAAATGTTTTCAAGTGAGCTCCAAACGGGTCTGTTTTTCCTGACTGATTCTGTGATTTCCAATTACACAGGAAAAATTCTGGACTTATCATTTCATGGACAGTAAACTGAAGGTACTATAATACAAGGAGTGTATATATATATATATATATATATATATATATATATATATATATATATATATATATATATATATATATATATATATATATATATATATATATATATATATATTAGTGCCAAAAGTTTACTACATTAAAATAAGCAAGACTTGCTCTTCTGTTGAGTGGGAAGGTGTTTGACTCATATATATATATATATATATATATATATATATATATATATATATATATATATATATATATATATATATATATATATATATATATATATATATATATAAATCATTCACGAAAGGCACGTGGTTTACATCTACTGTATACCTCAATCCGTCTTAGCGCTGTTGCAGATTATCTCGCAAGGCTGTTCTAAAGTGATACAACACAGACAAAGAGGAAAAGCAACAATTTTCTAGTATCACAGACTCACCATGGATACATTATGATTATATAAATGAAACTCACACACACACACACACACACACACATATATATATATATATATATATATATATATATATATATATATATATATATATATATATATATATATATATATATATATATATGATGCTTCCAAAGATATATAAATAAAATAAAAAAAGCAACAAAATTGTATTTAATAGCTTTGGTAACAATAGAGGAAGTTGTGGCCCCACCCCAGAGGCAACTTCCTCTCCCCCTCCCTTCGGTAGCTTTAAAGCCATTATCATCAGATATATCCGTTAATCACAGGAGTTGCCAAAATTCTTCACAAGACTTCGGAGAATTAAACTTGAATCTTCAAGAACGTTTAACGGGAATTCCCGAAGGAGTTTTTAAAACGCTCCTCAATGTCTTTACATAAGATACTAAGACGACCATTTCCCAGAGGGAAGTTCTGATAGGGAAGCTCCAACCAGAACCCTAGTGATTCACTTTCTTAATTTGCGTGGCTGTGGAAGGAATGAGATGAAGAATGAGGAAAGAGATTAGGGGCATGCTTGTGAGAAGAATGATGGATGTGATAACACGAGATCAAAGAAAGATATCTGGGTGTATGCTTTGACTCAGCCACCCCTTAGCAAAAGAGATTTCGGTCCTTGTATACGGACATATATATGTTAAAGAGCATGTACCAGTCCTCTAAGAGAATTCTCGATAACTTTCAGTGATAAAATACCCGAACACCGGTAAATTTATTTGAAACCTTTTCATATGTATGTCAATATGAAGAACTATCAACACCTTAACGATGTCTTAAGGTTTCCGTTACAGAATCTATAAAAAAAATATATAAAAAGTATTAATAGATTCCCAAAAGATTTTAAGTGGCAACTAAAAATAGAACCACAAACAGTAAATATAACGGAGAATGCAGTTCTTTCTTGCTGGAGATTTTTAACAGCTATTCTAAGATATTAAGAAAACCCAAGGAAAGGATTGTTGAGAAGCTTGTGTAGTAACTCCTGGCAAGTCAGGTGAATCTATGAGTACACCTGATAGCATATTGGACATTCTATGACGGAATAAGTTCTCACACGATCCTAGATTATGCTAAATGGTAAAATGAGGTATCGCAGCTCTCATGTGAGAGAGAGAGAGAGAGAGAGAGAGAGAGAGAGAGAGAGAGAGAGAGAGAGAGAGAGAGAGAGAGAGAGAGAGAGAGAGAGAGAGAGAGAGAGAATGTTTCTCATAATACGTAGTCTGTTTTTAAACAGTCAAGAGTAGCTATAATTATTGTAAAACGTATCAAAGGAACTTTGAATAAAAGGTATTGCTTCAGGAAAACAAATACACACTATTTTTTCTTGCAAAACACAATTACCTGTAAAGCTTGCAAAGATGGCAACAACTGTAACAAAATATACATACCACTAAACAAGTTTTGACTTCAACAAGAGAACGCTTAATGTCAAGATGAGAATTTATGAGAGCGAGAGAATACTAACTCCTTGTTTCCCTATCTCTCGTAGTTTCCCTCGACGACAACAAGAAAATTTGAGGGTATCAAAATACAAAACAAAAGTTGCAATTAAATAAACCAATTTTTTTTATTACGTACATACATATATAGACACAAGCCTCATTCCTCCTTGATACCTCAAGCACTCCTCTCAGCTCCCTTGGGGATAATGGGTTGCCACGTCTCCCCTCCCCTTCCACTCTGCTTGGGTCAGCCACAAGGTAGGCGGGCATGGGTATTCTACAATTTATTACGCAAAAAATGAAAATTACTCAATAAAAATGAAAAAAAGATAAAGACTACAAGATGGAGGAACCCTTCATGAATCCATTTACCATGAATTACTCGCTTAAAGTCATACACAAACAATTTAAAACTAAATATAAGCCATTTACATGATTAAAGTCTCATGTTATACTTAACATCCATGACTAGCCATGCTTCAGAGAGGAAAATTTCACATTCACTCGACAGGAAAATTCCATTTAATAATGAATGTAAAAGTGAACTTTAAGTTGGGAGAGACGATGAGACGGCATCACCCCCCTACCTCATGGAGATAAAATGAATAAATATCTGAAGCTGATGCTATCTAATTCTGACTGTTGCAGTAAATAATGAATTGTATACATGTGTCTGTCTGTTCTTTTGTCAATAGCTTTGTCTGTCTGTGTGAATCCGCCTGTCTGCTTTTCCGTTAGTCTGCGTATGTTTGTCACTTGGCAAATATGTCTACCAAACAATCTCCTCCAACAGATGCCCAGCTCGTCTTTATCACTGTCTTTTTTTTTATAGGATCGTTGTTTCTCACTAGCCTATTGGACCCTAGTGTCGCTTTTGGTTCAGAGCTTTACACCCAAATAGCATTCCTGACACCAACCCTCTCCATTGATCCTGACTTGATTCTTCTCATCATAAAAATAACTTTTCTTTTTTATTATTTCCGCTTCTCATACTATCTTCAGATAATCTCCTCATATACTTGCCATCATTCATATATTCCTTCCTAACAGATTTATAGAAATGGAAGATTAATTGGGATGGGAGGGAGGGAGGGAGGGGTAACACTATGCACTACTAACCCTGGCGCAGAAATTTTTCACCTGAGTGCCAAACATAATCTGGCTCAAAATTCCCCACAATCTCGTCCTAGTATGTGCTACAACTCTTCCAAGGCTATGAAATCTCTCGCTCACTCATTCTATCTCTCTCTCTCTCTCTCTCTCTCTCTCTCTCTCTCTCTCTCTCTCTCTCTCTCTCTCTCTATATATATATATATATATATATATATATATATATATATATATATATATATATATATATATATATATATACTGTATATTAAAACAAGGTCCAACATCTACGAATACGTAGAACTTTTCATACAGTTATTAAGGAAAAATATAACAAAATATGAACAGTATACTCTGGTAACGACGGAGAAAATCAATGAACCAAGCATAAGCAATATCATAACTGATTTTTGACTTTTACTTTACGCAGTAGAGCCAAATAACCTTACATTACATTATTCTATAGATTACCCACCTCTGGCTCAAACTCCCATCCCCGTAATTAACAACTTGAGAAGAGAAATCAAGAAATCAAGATGTACAGGAACTGTAATAAATCAATTTTATAACTGCTAAGTCATTCTAGTTTCATATTACAGTCTCTCTCTCTCTCTCTCTCTCTCTCTCTCTCTCTCTCTCTCTCTCTTCTCTCTCTCCACATGATTAGGTGTCATAATTTTTAACAACGTTAATATAACGAGATGACAAAATGGTCTTCTATTTGTAATGAGAAAGTCTGTAAGAAACGATGTATGTTTTTCCTGACATGGATTCATATAATCAGATTTATATTGTTACTCTTTTTTTTTTTCCCTGCTTTGTATTTTTTTT
>JAXCGZ010008229.1:0-47415 GCA_037179515.1 Halocaridina rubra
AAGAGGGAGTGCAGTTGTTCTTTATTCCAATAAGTAGGAAACCCTTTAATGAAAAATGTTCTAAGAGGTGGCTTATCCTTTGACACGAATTGGAGCCCCCCATGCACACCCCTTTGCAATTCTTCAACAAGATGCTTGTTTTTCCTCATGACATATAGATGATTAAACCACCATTTGCTTTGGTTGGGAATGCTCAGCGAATGATGGTGAATGGGAAGGAATTTATTCCTCCATTGAAATTTTTCCGCGAGAGATATACCTTCTGGAAAGCTTAGAAGGTGAAAATCCTTCCTTGGGAACACAGACCTAGGTTTGATACCTCTGTCTTTGGCCAGTACCTTTGTTGAGGAACATGTTCCCCTTTCAGGTGGGGGGGTAGCCATAAGGAGAGTATTTGGTGATGGGGTGTAAGGAGGGGTGGTCAAATTCAGAGCTTGGTGTCGTTTTCAAGTATATGCCTCTCTTGCGCTGAGCCTATCAGACTGGTGTGTGTGTGTGTGTGTAAGTATTTTAACACACACAATGATGCACTGGTAGGGAGGTATGAGATTCCCTCTCGCACTCACTATGGGGTATGTTCTTTACCACAGCCGTAATGGTCAGAAATACAGTAAATTGAGTCGGAATTTTCTTTCTTTAAAGTATATTTTTAAAAAACGTTATTTTACTCGATATTTATTTATTTATTTTCTTTTTATTATTTATATATATAGATTTATATATATATATATATATATATATATATATATATATATATATATATATATATATATATATATATATATATATATATATATATATATATATATATATATATATATATATATATATATATATATATATATATATATATAAAACTATGTTTGTATACAATATAATTGTCACTCCCCCCTTCTTTCTGTCCTTTCCCCAACAAAAGGACGATGTTTTAGCGTGACCTAACACCAAGGGTGCCAGGGACGAACTCAAGTCTCTCTCTCTCTCTCTCTCTCTCTCTCTCTCTCTCTCTCTCTCTCTCTCTCTCTCTCTCTCTCTCTCTCTCTCTCTCTCTCTCTCTCTCTCTCTCTCTCAAGTTATTCATCTATTCATCTCATAAATAACCCAGTTAAGCCTCAAAATGACCGCAAAATTCAGTAACTATCAATAACAATAAACTAATTTCTTTTTTTATTAATCAGATAATAACAGAATCAAACTCTACCTAAAGTTACTGAAGCCATTTTCTTCAGCATTTAGTACACTTTGGATCGACACTTGATTAAGGTTATCCATTCCATTGACGTTTAAGTAGTCACCGTGGCTCAAGCGGTAGCGTCCGCGACTCTGAGGCGTCAGGTCGAGGGTTCGCGCCCCGTCACGGTCTGAAGTTAGCAAGGGCATGCACTCAGGGTAACGATTACATCTGTCAAAACAAGTCCTTCGCAAGCAGGCAACCGTCCTAGCCCTTGGTAGAAACGGGAGTCCATGACGTAAAACCGTAACAACAACAACAACAACAACAACAACAACATGCCATTGACGTTTAAGACATCGGGATGGAGAGGGTGTCTTAAGACAGAATCTGCCAGAGCAAAATAAAGACCCCAAACCTGTCCTTAGTGTTGGGTGGCGATGGAGAACCTCTTTTTTTTTTTCTTTTGAGGTCTACACTGCTTTGCCTCAGAAGAACAAGGTCTAACTAGCTTTCGAGGATTTGGTTCGTGACAGTAAAATCAAGAAAGCAGATTAAATGTAAAAGAGTATGACAAAAATAAAAAAAATAAATATGAGGTAAGCATTAGGTAGATGTCCATTTCGTATCAGTGAGAGAACTCTTAAAACGAGTAGCCTGAGCCGGCAACCTATTTGAGCTAGGTAGAGATGGTTCCTCCTCTTACATTACTACTACTACTACTACTACTACTACTACTACTACTACTAGTAGTAGTAGTAGTAGTAGTAGTAGTAGTAGTAGTAGTAGTAGTAGTAGTAGTAGTAGTAGTAGTAGTAGTAAAAAGTGAGGAAGGGGGAGGAGGAGGAGGTGGAGGAGGAATAACGGGTAAGTCTAAAATTAAAAAGCAATAATAACAACAGCAGCACAGCAACAGTAGTACTAGTAGTAGTATTAGTAGTAGTAGTACTAGTAGTAGTAGTTGTTGTATTAGTATTACTTGGAGAAAGAGGAAGAGGACAAATAAGGAAACGATACTAAACTATATGGAAAAAGTTACACATAATATGATGAAAGACAAACAGGAAATGAAAAAAAAGACGGAAATGGAAAGGCCGAAAAAAAAAGGATGAAGAGGTCGTCACTTAGGCCTATAGTTACTAAGCCAACTCTCTCTCTCTCTCTCTCTCTCTCTCTCTCTCTCTCTCTCTCACACACACACACACACACACACACACACACACACACACACATACAAACACACAAACACAATTAGGTAATCACACACACACACACACACACACACACTCACTAAGTATAAGATAAGTATCACTAAGTATAAAATGGAACCGATGAGGAGACGGGAAGATACGAGCTTTGGGCTCTTTCCCGTAAACACAATTAGGTAATCACAATTAGGTAATCACCAAATCATTTACACAAGAGCTGTGAAACAAGTATTTCTGTTCATCCAAAAATGTTGACCGTAAATGGTGTATTCAATGGCCCTCTTAAGTTAACAGAGACTACCAGATAATAAACACCACATCTCTTTCTCACCATAAGTCTGGTAGACTGATGTCTGTCAGTCTGAGGATCCATCGTTTATGAGAGGTCATTTGGTTGAGCTTCCTGACCAATATTATCCACCAGTGGCATTTTAGGCTTATTCTGGCTTATTCTTGTTTTGGTCCACGACTACTTACTGTATATATTATGAGTAGCCCTCAACCAGGGCTACCCTCATCTGGCACTCGAGGAAGGAGTCTGGTAGGTAAAAGAAAAGTTAAGATTATATAGAGTTAAGTAAAATAAATAGTAAAGATAAAATTAATAAAGTAATATATCATAAACGGTATCATGCACTCACACAATACATCCCTCTAAGCATGCTGATGTACTAAAGGTGCTAGTGTTTATGTGTGTGTGTGTGTGTGTGTGTGTGTGTGTGTGTGTGTGTTCTTTCTTCACATAATGTCCATAAGCTTCTTCTCTCTATGAAAACGAACATTGTACCTGGAGTCGATGGTAGACTTGCATGGTTCCTTTAGGAGTATTCAGATGAACTGGCTCCTGTGCTTTGCTGTTATTTTTGCCTCATTCGCTCAACCATTGTCTATCCTTCATCTTGGTAACACGCTCTAAAACAGCCTGTTCCTAAGAAGGGTGGGCATTCCATTCCTTCCACCTACCCACCAATTGCCCTAACCTCTGCTATTACTAAACTATTCAACATTTGGCTCAATTCTCACATCTTGAAACATCTTGAGTCTAGCTCGTTTATTTTCGAGCACAGGTGTGGCTTCTGAAAGGCAAGATCCACTGTCCTATCTCATTCATGTATGATCATGTTCTCTGAAGAATTATGTTGCATCCTTTGCCGTTGTCCTTGAAATATCGAAGACTTTTGACAGAGTGCGGCACAAGGCTCTGTTGGCCAAACTTCCTGCTTATGGCTGTACCTCTTCTCTCTGTTCTCTGAGTTCCAGTTTTCTTTCTGAAAATTTTATATCTGGGGTTGGTTGTGGATCAACATCTACCTCATTCCCATTTACCATTGCATTCAACAGGGCTCTGTTCTATTACCTACTCTGTACATTCTCTTCATAAACGATCTTCTCCAGTCCCCATAAACATTTCTTCTCCACGCCTTTACCGATGATTTTGCCCTTCATTTTTCCTCTGCTTTCTCTGTGCAGCCCTCATATGCTACTCGAAATCAGTCTCTTATCAATCTTTCTTCAACTGTCAACTCCGACTTACAGAGAGTTTTTGAGTGGAGCTGACAAAATTTATTCAGATTAAACGCCTCCAAGATGCAGTTTCTAGTTTTATCTTTATTGTCTTCAAATCAATGAAATTTACCCTCTTAATTCAATTAACATATTAGGAATTCAGATGGCCTCTGACTTGCCATGGAGGAGCCACATAATTAAAAAATCTAAATCTGAATTTAAAAAAAACTGGGAGTTCTGTTTCATACCCATCATTATTCTTCCTCTTCTTATTTACTAATGTCTATCCATCCCAGCTTAGAATGCTGCTTGCCCATCAGGGGTGCTTCTTCTTATACTTATCTCCTTGATAGGGTTAAATAGAAGGCAGACAGAATTATCAATGACTCTTCTTTTACTTCTGATCTGGATTCCCTTTCTTTTTGCTGTAAGGAATCATTCTTTTCTCTTTCCTATTATTACGACTTCCATCACTGCTCTGATGACTTAGCGAGTTGCATCCCCCCCCCCCCAGATGCCGATGGTGTAACACTTACCAAGCGGCCTCGTCTCACTGGTACTGTGTGGAGATTTGTAGCTCGAGGCTTGGTCGACCCAGTGCCTGCTTCCTCCCTTCCACCTCCAGACTCTAGAACTCTTCCTCCCTCTGTCTTGCTTAATTATTATGATTTATCTTCCTCCAAAAAGCTGATCTATCATCATCTCAGGGCCTAAGACTTCCAAATCTCTAGGTCTTCATTACTTCGTCTATTCTTCCAGCCTGTCCTTTTCCTATTGTTTATCATACTGTTATTTCTGCCTTGTCCTTAAGCGCACATTTTTTTTTCGTCTCAATGTTTTATTTCGTTGCCCCGGTGCAACACTCATTAAGAAATTCAGGCACTTTTCACCAAAACTCTTTTTAATACAGTTGGTTTCTTTCACTCTCGTTGTAAGCTCAAGCTATTATTATTATTATTATTATTATTATTATTATTATTATTATTATTATTATTATTATTATTATTATTATTATTTTTATTATTATTATTATTATTATTATTATTATTATCATTATTTATTATTATTATTATTATTATTATTATTATTATTATTATTATTATTATTATTATTATTATTATTATTATTATTATTATTATTATCATCAATATTTAGTTACTGCATGCGAAACATGCATTTACAATAACGACATACTGTATTAAAAGATAACATACCCAGCACTGGTGTATCACTGCAGTGATTCTATGTTTGAGAGTGATGATATTAAAGAAGGAAAGATAGAAAACTTTTTTTTTATGAGTGTGGCATAGGGACCACAATGCCCTCATCAAGAAAGCCTCAGGCACGAGAAAGCATTAAGACGAAGGAAAAGAAAAAAGTTATGGACAAGGCAGAGATTAGGTATTGATACACAAAGGAAAAGGACACACTGAAAGAATAGTCAAAGCACTGAGGACCTAGAGATTTGGAGGAATTTGCCCTGAGGTGACGATAGATCCGCTTTTAGACAGACAGACAGACAGATAGATAGATAGATAGATAGATAAATAGATAGATAGATAGATAGATAGATAGATAGATAGATAGATAGATAGATAGATAGATAGATAGATAGATAGACTGATACATTTTATAAAAATTTATAATATCAAACAATGATTAGTAACCATCCATGTCTCAGAGGAAACGCATGTGGGGATGTGTCCTCAAGTCATGCAGAGAGTGAGGCTGGATGCCCTTCCCAACGTCCCGCGGTAGGCTCACATCTGCCTTTATCATACAGATGTTAAAATGGCTTATAAAAAATAGATGAAATGCTTTATCGCCTCGAAAGAAGCACCACCATCGCCATCTGCCATCTCATCCTTCTTCTGCAGCAAGGTTCCCCATGGTCTCGTAATTTCCAAATTGGATCAAGAAAATAAATAATATTACAAAACTAACAAGGAAATCGTATTCTCATCTAATAATTATATCCAATATCCTGGATATATTTTATGTATTATACACCAATCATAAAAGGGGATATTAAAGCCCCTTTTTATGAATGGTGTAAAAGAGGACTTTAGTGTCCACTGGCGAATTGAATCGATTATATAATCAGTCAATTGAAACCAAGTTACTAACTATAAGCTAACAATATATATATATATATATATATATATATATATATATATATATATATATATATATATATATATATATATATATATATATGTATATATATATATATATATATATATATATATATATATATATATATATATATATATATATATATATATATATATATATATATATATATATATATATATGCACACACACACACACACACACACACACACATGAACCATTACTCCCCTGGTAAGGTGAGTGGCTGAGTCAAGGCAAACTGCTCTGACTCTTTGGAAGAGAAAATACAGAGGATGGGATTCTCAGGCCCCTCGCTTCACCCCATTTACAGTGACTCTTATGACACGCAGGGGAAAAAGAAGAAAGTATTCCAGAACCCTTCTATATATATATATATATATATATATATATATATATATATATATATATATATATATATATATATATATATATATATATATATATATATATATATATATGTATGTGAGTGCATGAGTATATTTGTGTGTATTTGTATGTGTTCGTTGCCATACTCTTGCTACACTGGTTGACAAAAATACTCTAGGTGCCATCCCAGGCACTGACAAGGTTAAGAAAAATGACACCGGAAAACTTTGTCATGAGGTTTTGAAGTTGCATGGAGAAGGGACCGTACAAAGGGACCGTACAAAGGGACCGTACAAAGGGACCGTACAAAGAGACCGTGCAAAAGAGGCTTTACAGAGGCTGAGCTTTAGCATAAGACAGACCGAATTCCACTGTTGTTATTTTCATTTATGTTCCGGTTTTACGTCACGGACTCCCTTTTCTACCAAGGGCTACGACAGTTGCCTTCTTGCAAAGGCCTTCGCAATAACGATATCGAAAGGATTTGAATATGTGCCTTACAAACTGAATCAATGGCCTACAGGCACAAGTGTCCAGCCATTTCGTGGGAGCAAACAATGGACACAACCTGGGTATTCTACAAAATATCCCAAACTACAGTCATACCAAAATAAACAGCAAAGAGCTAATGGAACAATCCCCTATACGCGAGACTACAGAAAGAGACACGATACAAACCTCTCTTATCGCCGTCCACGCACAAGAGACTTCTCCTGGAGTGATGGCTCTTACAACCCTAGACACTCACCTAGGCATACAAACTTTGGGAAGGCCCGATCATACCACGGCACGTACTCAAACCAGCGTTACACATCCAACGGCAGGTACAGACACCAGGATCCATGGGCTAACCCCAGAACACACTACAATGATGAATTCCCAGCAGAATCACACAGTCGAAACTACAACTATGACTATGGATACCACCCCAATGAAACATGGTAATACCTCGTCTCCTGCTGTTGCTGTTACTGCTGCCGATGTGAAAGTTACTTGTAAATATAATGATAGATTATCTGTCGTACATATAAATGCACAATCCCTGTTATCCCATATACTAGAAATTGAACATATGCTTGTACAAGAAAATATTGATGTTCTTTGCATTAGCGAATCATGGCTGTATCCGTCAATTAATAATGCATTTATTAATATTCCTTCATATAATATTTATCGCTATGACAGTGGTAGAGGTGGAGGTGTATGTTTATATGTTAAAAATTATTTGAAGGCCACTGAACTAAATCTTGAAACTGAGAAGCACGAAGGAGTGGAAGATAAATGGATCTCTGTCCAACATAAAAAGTTTCCTTCTATTATCATAGGCTGCGTGTACCGCCACCCCAAAGCCTCGGTAACCTCTTTTAGCTATATTTTGGACGTTTTTAAGGAGATAATTTTAAAAAACAAACCAGTTTTTATATATGGCGATTTTAATGATGATCAACTAAAAAGAGAAAATAAAATGAGTAGACTTATTAAGAATTTAAATCTAGAACAGATTATAAATAAACCAACTAGAATCACTCCCACTTCAGTTTCCCAAATCGATCTAGTAATAACAAACTCCAAACATATGATAACTAAGTGTGACGTAATGCCAAGCCCTATAGCAGACCACGAGGAAATTGTAACGTCCCTAAATATTCGCAAACCAAAGAGACAACCAATCTTTAAAACATTCAGATGCTTAAGAAATTATTCACAAGAATTACTTTGTAGTTTACTTATGAATGAAGTACATAAATTAAATGAAATTCTATATACCGATAATATTAATACACAAGTAAATATTTTAACCAGTGTCTTATCATCATGTATAGATCGATGTGCACCACTCGTGACAAGAGAAATATTTCGTCCCCCCGCTCCTTGGATAACAGATGACATAAAAAACATTATGAAAGAAAGAGACAAACTACAAAATGAAGTAAAACTACAAAGAGATAATATCCCTTTAAGAGAAAAGTTTACAGAGCATAAGAAACAAGTAAAATCATTATTAAGTAACAGTAAGAAACAGTATTACAAAAATGAATTTCAAAACGCTAAAGGCAATATCTCTGATACATGGAAAATTGCTAAAACCATGCTTTCCAATAACTGTAATAAAAGTAGTAACATATCAATTATACCCGATGAGGTAGATGTAAGTGCTAAAGCAGAAGAGTTCAATAATTTTTTCGCTGAAGTGGGGAAAAAAACCTTTGAAAAAACAAAAAAAGAAATAATAAATGAAATCAATAATAGTAATGGTGGTAATAATAATGATGATGGTAGTAGTAATAATAATAGAAATGTTGATAATGGTGTAAATAATAATGATGGTGGTAGTAATGGTAATGATAATAGTGATGATGGTAGTAATAATAATAATAATGTAAATCTTCAAGAACATAGTGCATTCAATAGAAGTAATGATGTCTTTAACCCTACTACAGTAGATTGTAATACAGTAATCTTAGTAATAAAAAATCTGAAAGACTCTAATGCATATGGATCAGATGGAATTTGTTTTCGTTTTATTAGAGATTCATTATTTGTAATAGCTTATTATCTGACGGTAATAATCAATACTTCCATAGTTACCAATATCTACCCAGATTTATGGAAAAATCCCCATGTAATTCCTGGTTTTAAAAATGGAAATCCTGACGACGTCTCTAACTATAGACCAATCTCTTTACTACCAATTTTATCAAAGATACTTGAAAAGATTGTTGCAAATCAGTTAAGTGAGTTTCTTGAAAAAAATAAACTTATTGCAAAAAGTCAACACGGTTTCAGGCCAAAATTATCAACTGAAACTGCCTTATTGAAAATATCAGATGAAATATACAAAAATATAGATAATAAGAAAATATCATTGCTACTACTACTCGATCTTTCTAAAGCTTTTGATAGTGTACACCATACCATTCTATTAGAAAAATGCAAAAAAATGAACATTGACCGAAGCTGGTTCGAGAACTATTTAAAAAACCGCTACCAGTCAGTCAGAATAAAAGATGTAGTCTCAAGTCGCAAGAAGGTATTGTTTGGGGTCCCTCAGGGATCGATCCTAGGACCTATACTTTTTCTAATATATGTAAACGATCTAGTAAAATATTTACCTAACTGTTATGTCATTCAATATGCTGACGATACTCAAATCTTAATTGAAGGAGAAATTAATGATGTAGAAAATATTATTCGTAGAGCAGAAGAAATTTTGTATATGGCTAAACGTTACTTTCTAAAAAATGGTCTGTTACTTAATGAAACTAAAACCCAATCTATTCTTATCGGATCCAGACAATTATTATCAGAAGTTGATGACAATCTTCATATAAATTTTAACGGTAATATCATTAAGCCAATGAACTCGGTAAAGAACCTAGGTGTCTATTTTGACCGTTACATGAATTTTGAAATGCATATAGATGAAATTTATAAAAAAGTAATGGGTACTCTAATATATCTAAATAGGGTAAAAGACTCATTTGAAACATCAACTCGTATAATAATTGTCCAGTCCTTAGCTATGAGTTTAATTAATTACTGTCTCAAAGTTTGGGGATGTACAAATAAGACTCAATTACAAAGAATACAAAAGTTACAAAACTTTGCAGCACGAGTGGCTGTTGGCAATGTAAGAAAATACGAGCACATCTCTCCTGTTTTAAAAGATCTAGAATGGATAAAGATTAGAGATAAATATGTTTTTGATATATGTACCTTTGTTTTTAATATACTAAGAAACAATATTCCTGATTGCTTGTATAATTTTTCTACAGTAAGCTCAGTTACCGGGTTAACTACCCGTCAAGGGGAAGATTTATTAGTACGAAGGTCTAAAACTGATATTGGCTCAAGAGATATAAACATTCGTGGACCTCATTTATATAATCAGCTTCCCAGAGAACTAAAAAATGCTGGTTCAGTGTATACTTTTAAATATAATCTTAAGAAGTTACTCTTAAAGGAAGATTTTACTTGTAAATTTTAATTGTACACCCATATTTGAATACCCAATGTATGTTGGAAATAAAGTCTTATTATTATTATTATTATTATATTATTATTATAAGAGGAGTGGCTGAGTCAAGGCATAATACTCGGACTCTTTGGGTAGAGAAAATACAGAGGAGGTCCATCTAGTCGACTCTTACGACATTCTCTGCCAGATAGATAGATAGATAGATAGATAGATAGATAGATAGATAGATAGATAGATAGATAGATATAGAGATAGACAGATAGATAGATAGAGATAGAGAGATATAGATAGATAGATAGATAGATAGAGAGAGAGAGAGAGAGAGAGAGAGAGAGAGAGAGAGAGAGAGAGAGAGAGAGAGAGAGAGAGAGAGAGAGAGAGAGAGAGAGAGAGAGAATGGGCAACTCCTCTTTTCAAGTTTTCTTCTTCCCCTACATCTCATAAGACATGAGTCTTTTATTAAGATATACTTTATGACGACTTGACCACCCTGACGTTCTTTGGCGGAACACGATATATGGAGAAACGAAGTGGTATGTGTATTGGAAGTACGGGGGGGGGGGGTGAAAAGCACATTGGGTTTAAATGCCGATTTTGGGGGAACAAGAAAAGTAAAGTTTGTGGATAAAGATGATTTTAAGGACGGGTAAGGATTTACTTTCACGTGGTTCATCATTTCCTGCCTCTTTACCGACAAAATATTCATATTGTCGCTCCGGTTTTTTTTCATAATACACACACACACACACATATATATATATATATATATATATATATATATATATATATATATATATATATATATATATATATATATATATATATATATATATATATATATTTGGGTGGGAGACAGGTGCTATAATAAAAAGCTACCAATGAAGACAGCTAAGTTTCAACAAAGTCATATCTAATTTTTACTTTGATAGTATACAGATAAGTAGTTATAAACCCATAGTGTAGGGGTTTTCCCTTGGAATTTCGTTCTCCTTACCACAATTAAACCTAAGTCTTATTTAAACAATATATATCTATCTATCTATCTATCTATCTATATATATATATATATATATATATATATATATATATATATATATATATATATATATATATATATATATATATATATATTCGACACATGTTTAAGCTCATGATGGTTTCAAGAATACTAAATTGCAACAAACTTTTATTTTTGATAATCACAAAGATGATCTTTATTATTATTATTATTAATATTATTATTATTATTATTATTATTATTATTATTATTATTATTATTATTATTATTATTATTATTATTATTATTATTATTATTATCATTATTTTTATTATTATTATTATCATCATTATTATTATTATTATTATAATTATTATTATTATTATTATTATCATTATTATTATTATTATTATTATTATTATTATTATTATTATTATTATTATTATTATTATTATTATTTATATTATTATTATTATTATTAATGATAATATTATTATTATTATTATTATTATTATTATTATTATTATTATTATTGTGAATATTAATGTTATTATTATGATGATGATGATGATGATGATGATGATGATGATGATGATGATGATGATGATGTTATTATTAGTGGTGGTGTTTTTCCATCTTCCACTTTTTCGCACTATTTCCTAATCATTATAAAAAAATAAAAAAAAAATAATTATTATACTATACTTCACCACCTTCCTCCTTCGAATGGTCTCCATCTCCCATTCCCAAATTCCCAGAGGGGTGGAGAGGTGTTTGAGTAAGAGCAAACTCCACTTAGATCGAATTACCAGTAAACAAAGCGATGGGTTGAGGGGGAGGTTTTATTAAGAGGGCTGGAGGCATCTGGGGTTGAAAAAGTTTACTTACTGGGGTTAAGAACCTACAAAGAATTTTTTTATTTCTACATTTCTATCTATTTATTGTCTTTGTAGTTAGGGTAGTCACCGTGGCTCAAGCGGTAGCGTCCGCGACTCTGAGGCGTCAGGTCGAGGGTTCGCGCCCCGTCACGGTCTGAGGTTAGCAAGGACATGCACTCAGGGTAACGATTAAATCTGCCAAAACAAGCCCTTCGCAAGAAGGCAACCGTCCTAGCCCTTTTTAGAAAAGGGAGTCCGTGACGTAAAACCAAATCAAATCGATTGTTTTTATAGTTAGGCAGAAAACCCTTTGGAATATTTATTTATTGATTTCTTCCTTTTATTATTTATTAAACATTAAAACAGGCAAAAAAAAAGGTTGATATAGCATTATGGGAGGATTATGTGTGAGGGAGGGGGGTAAAAATACTTCCTCCGTGTTCCCCTGCGTGTCCTAAAAGTCGACTAAATGGGGCGGAGCGAGGGGGCTGGGAATCCCCTCCTCTGTATTTAATTCCCACAAAAAGTCAAAGTATTGTCTTTGACTCAGCCACCCTCCTTATAAGGGGGAATATGGCTTTGGCATATGGATGGATGTGTTATGATAAACCACGGTAGCGCAATGGTTAGATCACTAAACTCGGGAAGTAACAGTCAGTCAAGAGATCGAGCCCGCCACAGGATAATAGAAACAAACAAACAAACATTTATTTCCATTTGGCAATGGCTATTCTTTGACAAAACTAAGAGTACAATTATAAGTAAACATGTAATTGAACTAATAAGTATGAGGGTACATACAGTGAACAGGAATACAGCTTTCCTGGAAAATTAAGATAATCTTGAGTTAACAGATGTGTTTAAAATTATAATAACAATAATCATACTGTAATAAAAATGTCAAGAATAATGTTAACAATAAAGTAATAATAATAACTATCGATACAGGATCGTTATTATCGGCATCATCACCATATATGTATTACTTACAATGAGTATAATTAGTTCTTAACTTGGAAATCAAAGAAGGCGATATCATATTAAATACAGAATGGTTAGTGTTAGGTGAAATTGCATTAAATCATTAAGTTTGCTTAGTGTGTGAGTAATGGGGTGGCAGAGTCAAAGCACACATTCACCATTAGCCAAAACCACCTCGATCGTTTCTATTAGCTCCTTTGGATTAAAGGGTTGACACGATTTCTCCCTATTATCTTGGTTGGGTCATCTACAGCGTAAGTGGGCAAGGGTCTTCTCCCTTGAAATGAAATATTCTTGTTCACTAACTGTATTAAATAGAAGCAACCCCAAAAAGCTAGTTAGAATTTAAAATAGCAATTGGAAAGATTTAAATTCAAAATAATAATTAAATAAAAATATCTACAAAAAATCCATAAGAAATTTTTGGACAAGTAAAATTACTAGTATATTAAAAAGAAATATCGAATCTATCCAGATAAGCAACCTCCAGAGCCCTAAGTTGATTTAAACTCCATACATTTCTAAGTTAAGTTAGATCAGGTTACGTTAGGTTTGATAAGGTCACTTGACTCGTAAATTAAATAATCCTAGGTTGAATTGGGGTGAATCTTCTTTATAAGTTCCAAAAACATCTTGATAAAAATTCAAACGCTTTTTGCAGCACTTTATCACATAAACAAATGTTAAGTACCTCTGTATCCTTTTCTTTATGGGCTAGACATTTTTTTTTTTTTTTTATCCATCCCTTTTAACTGCAAAAGGAGTGACTTTCGAGCCCATTCGTTCCAGTGAGAGAGATTTATGGTGAGCTCTGGAATAATAACACGTGCTCCCTTGAACCTTGAAATATTTCCAAGTTATACGAGGACCATATACAGACTCAAAAAGAAGACATGGAAATGCCCCTAATATTCAAGTTTTACTCTCAATTGTTCCCTGGATAGTTTTTTCTCACGAGAATTTAGCCATAGAATCTTAAAATAGTTTTAAGATTCTTCATATTATTATTATTATTATTATTATTTTTTTTTTTTTAGTCTGGGCACGAGGAAGCGTAAAATAAATAGATGCAGAGAAGGGGAGTGTTGTGACTTGTTGGATGTGAAGGGACAGTAAGAGATTGGTAACGAATATGCAAGAATATACTGTGTAGATGTAGGCACAGATAAAGATTCGTAACTGAAGGACCAAAACCTATTGAAAGTACATAGAGATTTCATGTCCTGTGATTTAAGAGCAAATTTAAAAAGGAAACACTTTTGTTTCTTTTCTTAAGACTCTGATTGAGATAGAGAAAGGTTGCCTAACTTCTGCACAGTTATCGTACCAAGTAGTTCCGGTTTTACGTCACGGAATCCCTTTTATCAAGGGCTAGGACGGTTGCCTTCTTGCGAAGGAATTGTTTTGGCAGATGTAATCGTTACCCTGAGTGCATGCCCTTGCTAACCTCAGACCGTGAAGGGGCGCGAACCCTCAACCTGACGCCTCAGAGTCGCGGACGCTACCGCTTGAGCCACGAAGTAGTTTGAGCGAAGATTTAAGCCCGTTACGTTAGCCGAGACTGTAAGCTCATTAGCCAGTAAATTCTTCATGTCAGACGGTTTTACCGACGACATGGCTGCTATTACTGAAATAGTCGCGAAATAAGAACTAACACACAGACATTGACAAAGAGAGATAATATTTTCGGCAAAAAAGGCGCTGTGTATGTGTCTGTGTTTGCGTGTTTACCTAACTATCTTAAAGCTAATAGTGCTTATTGGAAAGAGTACTGGTCGCAACTCCCCGTCTCCTAGTCTATTTCTGTTTACTTACTAATATTATCATTTATTTTCTTAAAACCAAAAATGCATATAGCATTAATATTGCCAAATTCCATTATCAACTAATTTTTACATTTAAAGGAAAACTTCCATACATTCTGCAAAGTTTTCTTACGGAGATTAAACTTTTATCCTCTAGTTCTAGAGTCAACGCTATCAAACTATGGCTTCCTGGTAACTCTGTCAAAACCTTGGAGGATTTCAAAATCAGCTACCATATCCATCTCTTTCCTTTCGCTTCGAGTGATGGTAAGTCTAACTCTTTCAGCCACCAATCCCTATTACATAGATTTCGTACAACTTTCACCACCTTTATACCACATCTCTATATTGTCTGCAATGCGTGTGCGTGTTATTGCGCATATGACTGTCTAACTAACCGTCATGCCAACAAGATGACAGTAAAAAGCACATACACTCCTTTCCCATCCCCATCATTCTCTCTTTAATGTTTCATCCTTTTTGATCATTCCTTTTTCGCCTTCCGAAAACATCCTTAAGGTCGGATTATACATGATTTACGAGTAGATGTTTGAGAGGAACACACTGCAGTAGATTCACTAACAACTAGAGAGTGGGACATAGGTTGTTGTTGTTGTTGTTCCGGTTTTACGTCACGGACTCCCTTTTCTACTAAGAGCTTGGACGGTTGCCTTCTTGCGAAGGACTTGGTTTGGCAGATGTAATCGTTACCCTGAGTGCATGCCCTTGCAGACCGTAACCGGGCGCGAACCCTCGACCTGACGCCTCAGAGTCGCGGACGCTACCGCTTGAGCCACGGTGACTACAGAGTGGGACGTGGGTAAGGACAATAAAGCAAATTACACGCTCAATGAGAGTGCAAGACCCGAGATGCGAACACACCGCGGGACGTTAGGAAGGGCATCCAGCCATAGTTGGTAGTGTTTGAAGTGATGTTCGAACGTGTGAACGGGGTATTTGGTTGTCGAACACGTTTGTCGAACGTGTTCGACAACCAAATACCCTGTTATCACGTTCGAACATCACTTTAAACACTTGTTTGTGGAACCGCGTTCGACGAACCGTTTGACCGTGTAAACCGCCCTTAAGAAAGATAGTATCTAGAGGCGTTTTAGTGAATGTAGCAGAGAACATGCCCTCCTTTTTAGTCGCCCCCCCCCCCTCCTACTTCCTTATCGTATCATTCTTGACTTAGTGATAAGATTCTGAGGAGGGGCGTGAAAGAAGTGATTCGCACAAGGCCGTAATTTACATGAGGGGTCTAAGATGCACTTGACCCTCTATAATATATGGTGAGGGGAAAGTATATGGTAAGATGAGGGGACGAGAGAGAGAGAAAAAAAAAAACATGTTTATTTATCTATCTCAGGTTCACTCTATAAGATAAAATAGAAAAAAAAAGGGGATTGGCTGAGTCAAAGCGAAACTGTGATTCTATCTGTCATTTTCCTTTGTGTGACATTACTGCATCTCTGCTTTGTCCTTAGTCTTTTTCTTTTCCTTTGTCTTGGTGTTTTCTCGTGCCCGGGCCTTTGTTGATGGGGGCAGTATCTGCCTGTCCCGGTGTCACACTCAAAAAACAAAATCTTGGTTTGCTCCATTTAGTAGACTTTTGCAGTACGCAAGGGAACACGGAGGAGGTCATATGCGAAAAAGACGCCGAAAAGGCCATGAGAGTTAAAAATGAAAATAATAACATCTTTAACTAGCGAAGCTGAATATATTACATATGAAAATGAAAAAATTTGAGAATTTACAAAGAAAATTTATAATATATAGAATCGCAATACTAGGATAAAAAAAAAACTTTTTCTTTTGAGAAAATTCTAGCACTGAAATGCCAATACAAGATAAAAAAAGAAAACAGGTTAAAATCATCAGTCTGTATAGGAACTTGCATTCCAGTATAGTTTATTTTACTAGGATAAAGAATATAATATTAATGTACTTTGTTTGATATATATTGAATTCTTGTCTATAAATGCATTTTTCATTTTTATATGAAACTTAATACTGTAATATATCAAATGATATGAAACTTAATACTGTAATATATCAAATGATATGAAACTTAATACTGTAATATATCAAATTATATGAAACTTAATACTGTAATATACCAAATGATATGAAACTTAATACTGTAATATATCAAATGATTCATTCAAGTCGTGATTCAAAACCATAATCCATGTGTTCTGGGTTCCATTTTGTGACGTGTATGGTTGCTTTGAAAGATACAGTCAGAAATATTTGCAAATATGTAGATAGAACTGCTGCAAGGGTATGCACTCAGGGTAACGATTACATCTGCCAAAACAAGTCCTTCGCAAGAAGGCAACCGTCCTAGCCCTTAGTAGGAAAGGGAGTCCGTGACGTAAAAGCGTAACTGCTGGGTGAATCCTTTCTATGATTTGGCTATTTGATGTTCAAAAGGGAATTGAAATAAGGGTACCGCGGTGGTGCACTGGTTAGAGCGGTCGACTCGATAACTGACAAACCCATTTTCGAGCCCACCGCGGGGTATTACGAAAGGCATATAATGATAATTCCCCCAGTTCCTACCTGTCTTTGGCCTACATCCAAATCAGATGTTAAAAGGAAATGGGACTGCAAAAGCTCAGTGGTAGAGCTCGCGAGGAGGAAAGCGGTTTGCGAGAGTTTGATCCCACCGTGGGGCGCTAGCAAGGGCGTCCAGCCTTAATTTTCCCAGCTCCAAGAAGATTATCTGCGACGCATAAAAACAGTGTAAAGAAAAGAGGTTAGGAATGACATTCGGTTCAATATACAGTAGTAACGGATGAGAACTCAGCCTTTCTTAATATCTAAAAATAACGAAGATTTATAGGCCTATATAGTCCCTTTATACTACAATTCTAAGAAAAGTCAGTCTCGGCCTAACCACACTCTCCCGGAAATTAAATATTAACCCATTAACTACAAGGTATTAAATATTGTAAAAAAATAAAAAAATAAATCTTTCTATTGCTGCCACATATCCTGTCCCCATTTCCCGTTTCGGGTAAATGTTAGTTTGCATGTATCAGTATATATCAGCCTAGACCCCAGCAAGCCTACAATTGCAACAGGATTTTATAATGTGAATTAGGAACATTCTTAAAATTTCAGATTCTATTATTGAAAATGTAAATAGGCCTATCTACCGAACGTCAAGAATGCAAGACCTCAAAATAATATATAAAGTATTTGAAAAGTAGAAAGAAAGATAATATATATATATATATATATATATATATATATATATATATATATATATATATATATATATATATATATATATATATATATATATATATATATATATATATATAATATATGAGTAGAATAAATAGTAATAAAATGGTATTTATTCACCAATTCAGATATTTATTTCTTGGTAATATCCATCTGGTTTCTTCAAACATTTTTACTAATCACTTATATTTTCTTTTTTTCTTTTATTTTTTTTTATTTTAAGCACTTTTTCAAAATATCCCACGCTTCTGGCAGATTGTGAGGCAGACTCTCTCTCTCTCTCTCTCTCTCTCTCTCTCTCTCTCTCTCTCTCTCTCTCTCTCTCTCTCTCTCTCTCTCTCCTTTTGAACTATAATACTTCCCAAAATCTCAGGAAACCTTTATGTGACTTAATATAACCAATAATGACAAGGAAAAACACGAAATGCACAAGGATTAATTAGTTTTATTTTTACCACTTAATTTCAATAAACATTAACACCACAAAATCTTATATTACTCATTAAAAAATATATATATATATTCACATAAATAAATATGTAGTGAGGGGAAGTGTACCAAATGTTATTAATTGGGCTTGAAGGGACAGCATATCCCCATATACCCCTCATGGAATCTACAAACAGTTTTATTATAATTACTTTCACGTGGTTCATCATTTCCTGCCTCTTTGCCCTCTCCGTGTATTGGGTAAGATATTTATGTTCTTAAAATATGAGAAATGTGTCTGCCCTTGTCAGACTGTCTGTTGTGGTATCCTGAGAGATGTCTACTACCACATGAAAATATGTGGTTGTTTAGGCATTAACTCTATATTTCTTTTTTTTTTGTCTTGCACACAGGTAATGAAGAAATATGTGACTGTTTACTCATTTTCTTGCTTGAGTTCACATAAAATGGGTCTCATTACTTGGCTACAGTCGCATTCAGTGTGACGCAAGCTAGAGTAACGTCTTAGGCTATGTCTGGTTTTTTTCTTCTATCTATTCGCTTTCTTTGAGTTCTATTGCTTGAGTAGCTCTTCCTGCTTTTTCTCAAGTTCATTCTCACCGCATGTTGAAGAGCTGACTTTATATTCCTGAAACTTTATTATAATTTTCATTCTCTCGTGGAACATCTTATCCTTTTTTAAACTCTTCTCTCACTATTCCTCTTTTCTGCAATCTTCTTTTCCTCCCAATAACTCACAACCGGTTTGTGGCATTCCCTTTCTCCATAAAGATTTTTTTCTTCACCATCTTTTCTCATTCTTGGAGTTGTGCCTCCCAGGGTGTCTCTCAGTGTGTCATTTCCGCAGGAGAAAATGGATTGTTGCTTACTTTTTGGAGGAAGTTGTTGCATTGAGTGTCGTTCAGTGGCTTCTTAGAAATGTGATGAGGGAATTTTGATTCTTTCTCGGGAGAAAATGATGGTAGGGGATGAATGATGCCAAGACATGATAAAAACAAGTGTGTGTGTGTGTGTGTGTGTGTGTATATGATTACCTAATTGTGCTTACGGGAAAGAACCCCAGGCTCGTAACTTTTCGTCTCTTGGTCGGTTCCATTTTGTACTTAGTGATACTTATCATACTTGTCCTTACAACTATGGACTGAGTTAGCATTAACTACCTCCTCGCTTAGCAAATTCCAATTATCATGTGTGTGTGTGTTTGTCTGCATATTTGTACGCGAGTGGATACACGCGAAAGTGTGCCTGTGCGTTTGTGTGTGTGTGTGTATGTGTGTGTGTGTAAATACTTAGTGATACTTATCATACTTGTCCTTAATATTATGGACTGAGTTAGCATTAACTACCTCCTCGCTTAGCAAATTCCAATGATCGTGTGTGTGTGTGTGTGTGTGTGTGAGGGCGTATGTGTGTGTGTGTGCGTGTGTGTGTCTGCATATTCGTACGCGAGTGAGTACACGCGAAAGTGTGCCTGTGTGTGTATGTGTGTGTGTGTGTGTAAATACTCACATACCTACCTTAGTGTGTGGGTGAGGTAAACATATAAGCTCAACCAAGGAATAGGTAGAGCAATTCCAAGGAGAAAAAAAGGATATCAGAACTCAAGTAATATTGGCACTGTGCCCACAATATTAACTAAAAGTGAATACTTCCAAAATATATCGAGGTTTCAAAACAGTGTAAAAATATTCAAAATAAGATATATACAATTGTTTGATGTTCTTTATTATGGAGTCTATTGTACCAAAACATATCAAAATTGAGTCTTGTGAAGTTTAACCTCATACACAGAACCTCAGGAAATTGAAATTCCCCAAAACCACAGGCTATTTTTTATTATTTTCTTTTTAATTCTGAAAACCTACTACAAGCACTTTATTGAGTTCCAAATCTCAAAAACTTAGATATTTTTTTTCAACCCATTACTACAAGCTCTAAGCAAAATATAAATACATAAAAATAAATAAATTCATAATTATTTCACTGAAGCCAGCAAGGTGGCAACACTTGAAACAAAAGAAATGATCCAGCAGGCTTCGCAATAGCCTACATGTCAACATCTCCCATCAGATGTTCCGTAGCAAACTATTAAGATATATAAGCAGCGATTGTGCAGTGTTTAAGAGCGTTTGACTTAAAGTAACAAACACGGGTTCGAACCCACCGTGGAGTATCAAGAAGGGCATCCAGCTTGAATACCCCAGCTCCTACAATAAATAGCATCTAGGATTCTAGATCATGTGACCCATGCAATATATATCACAATCACCGCTGTAGCTCAGTGGTGGAGTGCGCGAGTCTGGAAGCGACTAATGCGGATGCGATATGACCGTGGGGCATTAGGGAGGGCATCCAACCTTAACCCCCAGTTTCAACAACTTTATAGCCGCCCAATTAGAAGGAGACAAACTGTGACTTATAAAAAATGTTCCAAAATCAGCAAGGTATAACTTTTAAATACCATGAGCTATATTTCAGGTCTAATGTGTTTCTAAGTCAAAAGGGAACCGACTACAAATATAGACTGTCAGGTTTCTATGTAAATATTTAGAGACTTAGCACTATACCTACTACGGATAGCACACAACCCACTTACAATGGAAATTTTATTGGCCCTATTTTGCAATAATGGGTTCTAGTCCTTATTAACAGCATAAGGAATATCTATGTGGCCATCTGTGACACTTACTGTACAATGAGTTTAGGCAAGAGACTAAGCACCCATATGTATGTTCAGGAGTTATGAACATTATCATTATTATTATTATTATTATTATTATTATTATTATTATTATTATTATTATTATTATTATTATTATTATTATTATTATCATTACTATTATTGTTATTATTATTATTGTTGTTATTATTATCATTGTTGTTATTATTATTATTATTATTATTATTATTATTATTATTATTATTATTATTATTAGAAATGGAATGGATTAAGTAAAGAGAACTACCTCCAGTACAATAATTGACCCCAGAAATGGTTAGGTTAGGTTAGGTTAGGTTAGGCTATATTTACTTGGGTTACTGCCTAACCTAACCTATAATAACTTAACCTAACCTAGAAATTTGCGGAGTTATTTAATGCATTGGGGTCGTTATCTTTACTGGATCCATTGGAACATGTAATATACGCAAATAAATATCTTATAATATTCAACCTCCTAATGTCTGGATTCGAACCTGAGACCTATAGGAGAAGAGTTCACAGTTTGGCGCGCTCATTCCTAAAGCAAGGTCAGCGACATTAAATCTGATGTCCCCATTCGTTTGCTGACTCATCACGGCATCCAAGATTTAACAGAAATTATCTTTGACTTAGGCCCGATTTCTTAAACAGTGTAAACCTAGGACACCATATTGTTAGTGAGCTAGACACACACAAATGGGTTTCATAAACGCATCTGACGCGGTTCTGTGTATGGCTTGCGGGATCCTAGCCATACACAGAACCGCGTCAGATGCGTTTATGAAATCCATTTGTATGTGTCTAGCTCACTAACAATATGGTGTCCTAGGTTTACATTGTTTAAGAAATCGGGCCTTAGTCATGGGATTCTCTTAAAAATGATTGAGAGAGAGAGAGAGAGAGAGAGAGAGAGAGAGATAATAATAATAATAATAATAATAATAATAATAATAATAATAATCCTTTATTCCAATGTACATTGGGTATTTAAATAAGATACATATATATTCCAGATAGACATCTGTGGTGTACGATATAGACATACTAAAACAAACAAATCATAAAGATGAGTGTACCATTAAAATTTACAAGTAAAATCTTCCTTTAAGAGCAACTTCTTAAGATTATATTTAAAAGTATACACTGAACCAGCATTTTTTAGTTCTCTGGGAAGCTGATTATATAAATGAGGTCCACGAATGTTTATATCTCTTGAGCCAATATCAGTTTTAGACCTTCGTACTAATAAATCTTCCCCTTGACGGGTAGTTAACCCGGTAACTGAGCTTACTGTAGAAAAATTATACAAGCAATCAGGAATATTGTTTCTTAGTATATTAAAAACAAAGGTACATATATCAAAAACATATTTATCTCTAATCTTTATCCATTCTAGATCTTTTAAAACAGGAGAGATGTGCTCGTATTTTCTTACATTGCCAACAGCCACTCGTGCTGCAAAGTTTTGTAACTTTTGTATTCTTTGTAATTGAGTCTTATTTGTACATCCCCAAACTTTGAGACAGTAATTAATTAAACTCATAGCTAAGGACTGGACAATTATTATACGAGTTGATGTTTCAAATGAGTCTTTTACCCTATTTAGATATATTAGAGTACCCATTACTTTTTTATAAATTTCATCTATATGCATTTCAAAATTCATGTAACGGTCAAAATAGACACCTAGGTTCTTTACCGAGTTCATTGGCTTAATGATATTACCGTTAAAATTTATATGAAGATTGTCATCAACTTCTGATAATAATTGTCTGGATCCGATAAGAATAGATTGGGTTTTAGTTTCATTAAGTAACAGACCATTTTTTAGAAAGTAACGTTTAGCCATATACAAAATTTCTTCTGCTCTACGAATAATATTTTCTATATCATTAATTTCTCCTTCAATTAAGATTTGAGTATCGTCAGCATATTGAATGACATAACAGTTAGGTAAATATTTTACTAGATCGTTTACATATATTAGAAAAAGTATAGGTCCTAGGATCGATCCCTGAGGGACCCCAAACAATACCTTCTTGCGACTTGAGACTACATCTTTTATTCTGACTGACTGGTAGCGGTTTTTTAAATAGTTCTCGAACCAGCTTGGGTCAATGTTCATTTTTTTGCATTTTTCTAATAGAGTGGTATGGTGTACACTATCAAAAGCTTTAGAAAGATCGAGTAGTAGTAGCAATGATATTTTCTTATTATCTATATTTTTGTATATTTCATCTGATATTTTCAATAAGGCAGTTTCAGTTGAAAATTTTGGCCTGAAACCGTGTTGACTTTTTGCAATAAGTTTATTTTTTTCAAGAATCTCACTTAACTGATTTGCAACAATCTTTTCAAGTATCTTTGATAAAATTGGTAGTAAAGAGATTGGTCTATAGTTAGAGACGTCGTCAGGATTTCCATTTTTAAAACCAGGAATTACATGGGGATTTTTCCATAAATCTGGGTAGATATTGGTAACTATGGAAGTATTGATTATTACCGTCAGATAATAAGCTATTACAAATAATGAATCTCTAATAAAACGAAAACAAATTCCATCTGATCCATATGCATTAGAGTCTTTCAGATTTTTTATTACTAAGATTACTGTATTACAATCTACTGTAGTAGGGTTAAAGACATCATTACTTCTATTGAATGCACTATGTTCTTGAACATTATTATTATTATTACTACCATCATCACTATTATCATTACCATTATTACCACCATCATTATTATTTACACCATTATCAACATTTCTATTATTATTACTACTACCATCATCATTATTATTACCACCATTACTATTATTGATTTCATTTATTATTTCTTTTTTTGTTTTTTCAAATGTTTTTTTCCCCACTTCAGCGAAAAAATTATTGAACTCTTCTGCTTTAGCACTTACATCTACCTCATCGGGTATAATTGATATGTTACTACTTTTATTACAGTTATTGGAAAGCATGGTTTTAGCAATTTTCCATGTATCAGAGATATTGCCTTTAGCGTTTTGAAATTCATTTTTGTAATACTGTTTCTTACTGTTACTTAATAATGATTTTACTTGTTTCTTATGCTCTGTAAACTTTTCTCTTAAAGGGATATTATCTCTTTGTAGTTTTACTTCATTTTGCAGTTTGTCTCTTTCTTTCATAATGTTTTTTATGTCATCTGTTATCCAAGGAGCGGGGGGACGAAATATTTCTCTTGTCACGAGTGGTGCACATCGATCTATACATGATGATAAGACACTGGTTAAAATATTTACTTGTGTATTAATATTATCGGTATATAGAATTTCATTTAATTTATGTACTTCATTCATAAGTAAACTACAAAGTAATTCTTGTGAATAATTTCTTAAGCATCTGAATGTTTTAAAGATTGGTTGTCTCTTTGGTTTGCGAATATTTAGGGACGTTACAATTTCCTCGTGGTCTGCTATAGGGCTTGGCATTACGTCACACTTAGAGAGAGAGAGAGAGAGAGAGAGAGAGAGAGAGAGAGAGAGAGAGAGAGAGAGAGAGAGAGAGAGAGAGAGAGAGAGAGAGAGAGAGAGAGAGAGAGACTCCATTCGACCTTCACTGTGTTCTATCGAGCTAACTTAACTTATTATATTTCTAGGTTATGTTTACAACACAGACCGTACTTAAGGCTCCATCCCATGAAGAGGAAGCTCTGATACTAGCCACTCTCAAATCTTTTTCCTTTGTTTTCTAAAACATCTTTTGTTCATTATTTACCCACCGAGGCTTTGTCAATTCATTGGCATTGTTTCTAGTAACTATTGTCTGATTTATAATTTTATATGATAACACACACACACACACACGTACACACACAAACACACGTACACACACACACACACACACACACACACACACACACGTATACACAGGCAAGCACACACACACAGGCACGCACACACATGCACACAGGCACGCACACACACACACACGCATGCACACACACACACGCATGCACACACACACACACGCACACACATACACACACACACACACACACACACACATGAGAAAGAAGTATCTCTGGATATTTAACATAAAGACAGCATCAGAATCTATTTATAATTCTTATTAGCTATTTTCATGTTATAGTGAAAGAAAAGAAAATATATAGCACCATTAAAAATGATGATTGATTCGGTTTTACGTCTCAAACTCTCTTTTCTACTAAGGGCTATGACGGTTGCCTTCTTGCGAAGGACTTGTTTTGGCAAATGTAATCGTTACCCTGAGTGTATGCCCTTACTAACATCAGTTCGTGACGGGGCGCGAACCCTCGACCTGCCGACACAGAGTCGCGGACGCTACCATTTAGCCACGGAGACTACTATAGCACCATTAAAAATATAAAGTCATAATTAGTTCATTAATTTCAACTTCAAATATACGTAATTAGTCAGGTATTAGACGAAAAATGTTTCATGATGGACTTGGGTAATATCGGACTAACGCTACAATCTTTTTTTTTTTTTATATGACGTTTATCTATGTTGCACAAAAACACCTGTTACATTTACAACAATAATAACTACCTATTAACACTATAGTGATGATTAGCTTTGACTCTGTTATGCTCTTTTGTTAATTTCCCTCGTAATCTCTCCATCAAATATAACTCAACAGAAACAGAGTCAGAGACAGAATACTAAATTATCATCAAGAATAAGTTTCGTGGGATATAAATATTCCTATATCTAAAATAAAATCGAAAGCAGCTTATATTCCATTTCCTATCAATGCTAGTCAGTCACTTTTCAAATATTTCATCAATTAATTAATTTCAATCTCTATCGTATTCCCATAACTTAATTACTCAGCAATCATGTCGTGGCCAAGAAGATATAATCTGGTCTATGTTGATTCTTTTTCTTCAACAGTTGTTCCAATCAATGCTAGTCAGTCACTTTTCACATATTTCATCAATTAATTAATTTCAATCTCTATCGTATTCCTATAACTTAATTACTCAGCAATCATGTCGTGGCCAAGAAGATATAATCTGGTCTATGTTGATTCTTTTTCTTCAACAGTTGTTTATATCCTCAATAATTCCTTCTTTTGTTTTCTTTGTTACTTGTTGTTGATGGATCGATCCAAAATCAAAAGTCAAAACAAAGCAAAAGATGTCAGTGTCTGACATTTCGACGTCTAACTTAATACATACTCTATCTCTCATGATCTGGCTTTGCTTAGTGCTAAGAATATAGCTAAGAAATATCATATTACACCTTATCTCTTTGTTTATGCGAAAGAATTACCATTTTGTTTAGGCTAGGTCGCGCCCTGAAGGGAGTGAGAGAAGAGTCTAATCGATAAAGCCAAGCGGCCTCTGCTATGCCTTTCTGTGTTAGTATCGCACAGCGCGGGAGGTGGTTTATTTTTTCTCTCTATCTCTCTTTCTCTCTCTCTTTTTCCCTCCTTCCTCAACATTATTTATCTTCCTAAGAGAAAAACCCTCCTGACTGACTATCAGTCTTTGCTTAGATCAGTTTTAAAAGGCCTTCCATTAATGTTTATCAATGCAAAATGACTCTCTCTCTATATTTCTACAATGGTGTCTTTGTTCTAAACTTTTCCCAAGCGACTCTGGTTGCATCAAAGTTTAGCTTTGTTTGACGTTACGGTTATTTTCTCTTTATACACCCCATAGGCCTTGGATTATCAAGATGATAATATTTCATGAGTCTAGCAACGGCTCTTGGCTTTTTATGGTACTTTTGCACTTCGATATTCATGTAGAACCAGTCAAGTTTTCTTTGTCTGACTGCATTATGACCACACCTCATTGTACTTCAGGCAACTCCTGATCTTTCAGTAAAACTCATTAGAATGTTTGATTTTATTGTATTTTACATAGCTGTAGCAAGCTGCTAATATACAAATATTTGTAAACAATTTTCAAAGTTTATATAATGTTAATCGAAAGAACTTATTTATATTTAAAAAAAAAATTATGCGAGTTTATGGTGCACTCATAATAATAATAATAATTATAATAATAATAATAATAATAATAATAATAATAATAATAATAATAATAATAATAATAATAATAATAATAATAACACCAACAACAACAACAATGATAATAATAATAATAATAATAATAACAATAATAATAATAATAATAATAATAATAATAATAATAATAATAATAATAATAATAATAATAATAATAACAGCAACAACAACAATAGCAACAACAACAACGACAACAACAGCAATAATAATAATAATAATAATAATAATAATAATAATAATAATAATAATAATAATAATAATAATAACAACAACAACAACTGCAACAACAACAACATCAAGAACAACAATAATAATAATAATAATAATAATAATAATAATAATAATAATAATAATAATAATAATAATAATAATAATAATAATAATAATAATAATAACAAAAATGACTTCCCTATATTGGGTCCTTCACAATTCTATAAAAATTGTTCACGTATCTGTGAATGAATCTTGTATTCCCCCGAAGGTCATGATCGGGGTGTTGTTCCTGAAGCAAGAAATCAATATGAGACTGGTCTTACCTATCTGGCTATGCTGGAGGGTTGCATGAGGGGAAAGAGGAGACGTTGATTAAAACACGAGGCATATAAGAGCATTGCATCATAATGAGTGATGCTGTTAGAGGATAGAAGATTTGAGTGTACAGTGAAAAAAGGTTTTTATGTTTCCTCAAAATCTGAGGGGAAGTTTCCATTAGCATATGAAAAATACATTTTTTACATACATACTTGGGATTGTTTCGACTCTTAAATGTATACCGAGGAGGGATGCTACTTGTTCCGGTTTTACGTCACGGACTCCCTTTTCTACCAAGGGCTAGGACGGTTGCCTTCTTGGGAAGGACTTGCGTTGACAGCTGTAATCATTACCCTGAGTGCATGCCCTTGCTAACTTCAGACCGTAACGGGGCGCGAACCTTCTACCTGACGCCTCAGTGTCGCGGACGCTACCGCTTGAGCCACGGTGACTACTAGGAGGGATCCTGCTTATACATGAATAATAGGGATGGGTTTTAATATATACATAAATACTCTCTTGCAAAGTTACAGCGGAAAGGTTTTCTCTGGGGAAGTGCTCCCATATACACATACATAATTATGGGAAAAGGTTTTAACTTATGGGTACAACACAGATGGGGTTTCCACTAACACACGAGTATTGGGGAAATGTTTCTACTTATTCATGAATATTGATAGAGTTTACATTTATACATGGATAATGAGATGAGGATTGCCATTAATACATGAATAATGGGAAGGATTTCTACTTATACATGAATAAATGGGGTAGGATTTTCATACGTACATGGAGTCTAAAGGGGATAATTTCTACTTATACATGATAATTGGCATATCAAAGGAAAAAACGGAAAATAAATGGATATCTCTGTTCTAGATGTCAATTTGCTCTGGGCAAAATATGACCCTGTCTCTGTCACTAATAACTTTACATATAATTTTTTTATGTTGAGGTTAAACCCATAATAGTAATATTAACCTTAATGGGATTAAATGTATTTCATTTATGCATTCTGAGAATTTCAATGAAAAATGGTTTGATTTTACTGTAGGGTGCCTTAGGTATACAAAGGGCCATCTATAATATGTGTCTTATAGACCTAAATGACATGTTTGTGATAATACTTAATACTACAACCACCATTAGATAGATTATATATATATATATATATATATATATATATATATATATATATATATATATATATATATATAGATAAATAGATAGATAGATAGATAGATAGATAAATAGATAAATAGATGGAGAGATATATAGATAGATATATAGATAGATAGATAGATAAAAAAAGTAAATTTAATATATCAGGACACCTACACAATTATAAAAATAAATGAAAAAGTTAAAATATTAATTAATTAATTAATATCATTTTAGAATGTGCCATTTTTATCTCAATAGAACTTGCGTAATGGCTTTGCACACTTACGCTCTATATTTACGCTCTATGCCTAAAGGCATACTTAACATCAATTTACCCCAGTCATTAAAGAAAAAGAAATCCAAATTTTAAACTGATTATATACCATGGCACAGGTAAGCTTTCACTTGTAAACCAAAAACACATGTCAAATCATCAGGTCCAATGTAAATAAAGGAATTAATATGCCCACATGGTATGTCATATTCTAAATACGATCTGTGTTGGACCACCCTTAGACACGGTAACTTCTCAGAAGATGGAATTATGACTGCTTCAGATGATGTGTGTGTGTGTATATGTGTGTGTATGTGTGTGTGTGTGTGTGTGTGTATGTGTGTGTTTGTGTATGTGTGTGTGTGTGCGTGAGTGTATGTGCGTGTGTGTGTGTGTGTGTGCATGAGTGTGTGTATGTGTGTGTATGTGTGTGTGTGTGTGTGCATGTGTGTGTGTGTGTGTAAGAGAGAGAGAGAGAGAGAGAGAGAGAGAGAGAGAGAGAGAGAGAGAGAGAGAGAGAGAGAGAGAGAGAGAGAGAATCTCTTGGCTTGCATGATAATGGCTATAAAAAGATGTGGTTTAAGACATTCCTTCAACTAAATTCTAAAAATAGTCACAAATATCGTTGTAATAGTTACCGCCAACTAAGCAAGATCAAGTTACAGCAAATGAAAAAATGATATGATAAGATGTACATTTTATATAAATAAAGACACAATTTCAACTAACTATAAATTAATTCAAACTCTTCGTGTGCCCCCCCCCCCCCGTATCAACTCATTAGGCTGGTGAGTACGAGATTACTATGGTCAAACGGTTTCATCACTAGCTCAGCAGGAGGATTAGAGGTTCTGTCTCAGCCTCCCCCCATATAAAGGGGAATGTTGCTTTTGTAAATAGATAGATATAAGGTATAAACATTATATCATATACCTAGCACATTTTTTATGAGCAATAAAATGCTAATTATGAAATTATTAAAATAATAGTTAAAGTATTACCTATTACTACTACTACTACTACTACTACTACTACTACTACTACTACTACTACTACTACTACTACTACTACTACTACTACTGCTAATTTTACTCAAGTCCAATTATTGTTCTAAGACGCTTCAATACATTGTAACACTGAAGCCCATTTATACTTATTGAAAATTTTTGCCATATATGGTATGTGCCTTTGGATTTATGAAGAAGTTTTCTAAAGGTCAATTTTCAAAACATTTGAATTGACCTTCAACAGTGTTCTCAAAGGAATAATTGGAGCTCTAACATATGCAAGTAAGAATATCTTTCCTGACATATGTCAATAACTTGTTAAACATCACATGTTCAAGAAGTTGCTAAGTACAGTAAATAGGCTCCATTATTCAGGTTTTCTTTTATGAGTGTGACACCGGGACAGGCGAAAACTGCCCTCATCAATAAATGCCCGGGCACGAGAAAATACCAAGACAAAGGGAAAGAAAAATGTTAAGGATAAGGCAGAGATGATGTAATGTCAAACAAAGGAAAACGACAGACAGAAAAAAAAAAGTTAAAGTACAGAGGACCTAGAGATAGGGCAGGATTAGGCCCTGAGATGACGATAGATCTGCTTTTTGAAGGATGATAGGTCATAAGAATTAGGAAAGACAGCAGGAGGAAGAGAGTTCCAGAATCTCGAGGTAGATGGGAAGAAGCAGTCGTTGCACCGACCAATCCGCGAGCTCCAAATTTCCATCATAAAGCTGAATTTACCGTTCCTAAAGAGTGGATACTTCCGTGAAATAAGAAGGCGAGTGTTTGAAAGTGACTATAATATAGACATTTGGTAATCTGATATTATGACTTTAGTGGCACTGGTTTTCTGGGTGCAAAGACATGGACATAGAAGAGGAATCAGTGCCTCTTCTTTGGAAATGTAAATGTGGCTGATGGTGATTCATTATGAATTATGGAATGGATTCTTTTTAATGTTATTCTTAGAAGTATATGATCATGATTGAAATATTTTTTGTGAATCTCTTTTATGATTCATATTATAACTCATTTAATGCATATACATACATACCTACCTACCTACCTACCTACATACATACATACATACATACATACATACATACATACATACATACATACATACATACATACATACATACATACATACATACATACATACATACATACATACATACATACATACATACATACATACATACATACATACATACATACATACATACATACATACATACATACATACATACATACATACATACATACATACATACATACATACATACATACATACATACATACATACATACATACATACATACATACATACATACATACATACATACATACATACATACATACATACATACATACATACATACATACATACATACATACATACATACATACATACATACATACATACATACATACATACATACATACATACATACATACATACATACATACATACATACATACATACATACATACATACATACATACATACATACATACATACATACATACATACATACATACATACATACATACATACATACATACATACATACATACATACATACATACATACATACATACATACATACATACATACATACATACATACATACATACATACATACATACATACATACATACATACATACATACATACATACATACATACATACATACATACATACATACATACATACATACATACATACATACATACATACATACATACATACATACATACATACATACATACATACATACATACATACATACATACATACATACATACATACATACATACATACATACATACATACATACATATCTCTCTTCACTTGGAATCCTTCAACTTTTTGTCAGTGAGGCAACATGGCTTCAGAGAAGGAAGATCAACAGTAACAAACTTACTAGAATTTTATGATGAGGTAAGCCAAATCTTACAGGAAAGAGAGGGCTGGGCAGATTGCATATTCCTAGACTTCCAGAAAGCGTTTGACACTGTTCCACATGGGAGACTTATTAGGAAGCTGCAATCAATGGCTAGAATAGGTGGAAATGTCTTGGAATGGATAAAAACTTACTTAGAAGGAAGGGAACAGAGGGTTAGAGTAAGACACTCAGTGTCTGAATGGAGAAGAGTTAGTAGTGGAGTTCCACAGGGTTCAGTTTTAGGGCCACTTTTGTTCCTTGTATATGTAAATGACCTACCAGAGTCTGTAAATTCATTCATGAATATGTTTGCAGATGATGCAAAGATTGTGAAGAAAGTAAAAAACGAGAACAATGGTAGAGAACTTCAGGAGGATCTAAATAATCTGCATGAGTGGTCAGAAAAGTGGCTAATGAAATTCAATACCTCAAAATGTAAGGTAATGAGAATGGGTACAAGTGCAAGAAGGCCCAAGCTTGACTACTCGGTGGCTGGAGTACAACTTCAGGAGACAGAAAATGAGAGAGATCTAGGAGTAAACATATTGGCAGATTTGTCTCCAGAAATACATATAAATGGCGTAGTAAGGGCAGCATATGCATTCTTATCAAATGTAAGGGTAGCCTTCAGGCACATGGACAAGGAAATGTTCAGAAATATTTATGTAACCTATGTGAGGCCAAAACTCGAATATGCAGCCCCCTTTTGGAATCCGCACTTGAAAAAGCACATAGCTAAGCTTGAAAAAGTTCAAAGACATGCCACGAAACTGGTGCCAGAAATACGCAATCTCGGTTATGATGAGAGGCTGAGGGAATTAGACTTGCCATCACTCGAAGCTAGAAGAGTAAGGGGGGATATGGTGACAGTCTTTAAATTCCTTCATGGTTATGATAGAGTGGATAGGGATCGATATTTCGATATGGCTGGCTCTAGAACTAGAGGTCATAGTTTGAAGCTTCGGAAGAAAACTTGTTTGCAGGATGTAAGGAAATACTTTTTCAGTGTAAGAGTAGTTGATAATTGGAATTCGCTAAGCGAGGAGGTAGTTAATGCTACCTCAATCCATAGTTTTAAGGACAGGTATGATAAGTATCACTAAGTCTAAAAATGGAACCGATCAGGAGACGGGAAGATACGAGCTTTGGGCTCTTTCCCGTAAACACAATTAGGTAATCACAATTAGGTAATCACATACATACATACATACATACATACATACATACATTGCTTCACTTTCACAGAGCTTAGTCTTAATTTTTTTTCCACTTTATCATCCTGTAAGAATTTACCCAACTGTCATGGTCCTTGCTAGTAACATTCTAAAAAATAATCTTATTTTTTTTTTCTTTTTTTAGATGCTCCACCCACGGATGGGTGGAACGGGTCATGGAGGACCCCTAGGGAGGTCGCCAGCCGGCACAGGCCCCAATCCCCCACTATGGTGCCCAGCCACAACAGTAACCTCCCCAGTAAACAGCTTAAACTCTCTTACTGCATTTATCGTACAAGAGTAACTAATAACAAATGACCTGTAGCTTTAACGTAGCTGCCTTTGTTATGCAATTACGCAAAATTATTATTACATACGATATTAATGCATAGAACATTCTCCATGTTTTAACGAGGAATTTGAGTTATGTCACAATATTAATCTTGCAATGCTGTCTCATCATAAGAGCGATGAAAATTTTACCAGAGTTCAAGGCGACCTAAAATATTTTTATATTTACCTACCTTGGCTGTTTACCCTCTTTGATTGAGGGGAAACCGATATAAAAACAAGAAAACAATAAGGGGCTTACTATACTCTATGGGCAATGACGAGGGAGCTAGCGACCGTCCAGATGGAACTGCTGGAGTGCCACAGCCCATCCTCCCGGCTCTTCCACAACCTGTGTCGCTTCATAACTGCCAACTCCCCCTACTGCCCCTACCACAGGGCTACCTCTGTAAGATGCAGCCCCGTTGTAACAGCAGATGCCCATCAGAGCTGCGTCACAATCGCTCGCCACTCATTCCTATTCCTAGCACGTTCACTTGCTTCCCTCACATCCATCCTCCTATCATTCAGGGCTCTCCTTACTCCATCCATCCACCCAAACCTAGGCCTCCCTCTAGCATTTCTCCCATCAACTCTCGCATTCATCACTTTTTTCAGCAGTCTTTCATCATCCGTAGTTATATATATTCACATTATAATGTAGTCAGAATTTATTTAAAAGTACTGTAAGAAATATATGTAAGTAAGGTAACACCACTCCGGATAGAGCAACAATATTTGCAAACATAAAAAAAGACATTTTACATGGAGTGACATTAGAAAGATTAAATGTGCAAATTTCTCTCCCTCTCTCTCTCTCTCTCTCTCTCTCTCTCTCTCTCTCTCTCTCTCTCTCTCTCTCTCTCTCTCTCAATCTTTGCTTTTGCTTGGGGCATGTGCCCTCTGCCTGGACCAGAAGCACTATTATTCCTCTACCAAAACCTGGAACCGACAAATTTAGGCCTATCTCCCTCACCTCCTGCTTCAGCAAAGTGTTTGAACGCATCCTTCTTGCCCGGCTCATGCACCGTCTACAGGATAAACTCTCCCCCAGTCTTTATGGTTTCCTCCCACAACGGAGCACACATCACTGCCTCGCTGAACTCTACACCCGTCTTTCTCCCACCAGTGTGGTCGCCTTCCTGGACCTCAAATCTGCCTTCGATATAGCCAACAAGGAAATTATTCTTGACCAGCTGGTGGACTTTGGAGTTCGGGGGAACATACTGAAATGGATACGGGGATATCTCTGCAACAGAACATCAAGCGTCCTTTTTAAAGGGTCGTATAGCTCCTATGAACGGTTTGAACTGGGTACTCCTCAGGGGGGTGTGCTAAGTCCTTTTCTATTCAATATCCTTATGCATCGTCTACTCTCCCTCCTTCCTGTCATCCCCGGTACTACAGTTACCTGCTATGCGGACGACATATGCATCCACACGACCTCAACTCACGACCTCCAGCACATGCTCCATGACTTCTACGTGTCTGCTACCTCCTGTGGCCTTATTATCTCCCCAGAAAAAAGCAGGATTTTTACTTCACGCAACTGCAGAGCACTGCCCGCATTCGCCATGGGTGGTAATGTCATCCCTCACTGCACACAGTACACGTATTTAGGTGCACCTGTCCGGATCACCCCAGCTATACCTGCTCGTCAACGAATTCATCCCTTTGTGAAGAGCCTTCTTGACCGTCTGGAGCCCCGCTTTGCACCTGTCAAGTGGCTTGCCAACAATGCTGCAGGAGTCTCCATCCCAGTGGCGAGGACCCTCTACATCCTACTACTTCGGTCAGTGGTTGACTATCTGTCTCCTGCCTTGTGTCAACTTCCTAAACCAGCTCTCGAGCCACTTGAAAAGTTCCAGAATCGAGTCATGAGATTTATCTTGGGATGTTCTCTCTCTACCCGTATTGTGAGTATGCAGTTGGAGCTCAACTTACCCCCTCTTGTGGAGAGGATTTATGCCAATGTGTCCTATTTTACTGTCAAGTGTCTTCACTACCCCTTTCTTGCTCCGTACTTCTCTGCTGTCATGAGGACGTCCCTTGATCCAGACGCACCCAGGCTCCCACTTCGAGCAGGAGGTCATAACCTTATCAGGGTGGTGAGTGACATTATCCGTGGCCTTGACATCGACCTGCCAGTGCAGGCGGCTGTCCCAGATTTACCACCCTGGCGTGTCCCCCTCCCCGCTGTCACATATACACCGACCTCGAAGGATGTCTATCCCCCCTTGCAGAGACAGTTAGCTCTGGAGACTATCGCTGATGTATCCACGTCTGTCCCTGCAGCACACCACGTCTATGTTGATGGTTCTGTGCAAGCAGATGGGAGGGCGGCATGTGCTGTGTTTTCCCCCACCATGGAGCCGCTTGTGCCGGCTGATTCATGGATTGGCCGTAGACTACCCACCTCGTCGAGCTCCACCTACTGTGAACTGAATGCCATCTTGGATGCCGTGACTCTCCTTGTTCGACGACGAGTGAATGGGGTAATAATTTGTGACTCCCAATCGGCCCTACAAGCCCTATCCTCGCCAAGACCTATCTGTGGCCGTACTGTGGGAAATATACTATGTCGCCTCGCAGCCGCTCGGGATGCTTCTCTTGTTGTGTCTTTTTTGTGGACGCCATCCCACATTGGGCTGACTGGCAACGACACAGCGGATCGTCTTGCCAAGGCGGCCTGTATGCTGGATGGGCATGCTGTGGACGCTGAGCCCTCCCTCCGATGCCTACGTAACATCATCTACTCAGCTGGGTTTGCCATGACGGTCCAGCGCAGGGACACGGAGAGGGCCAACAGTGTGTCCATACAGCACCATGATCACTTCCTTCACAGCCGCTACAAGTATCGCAGACGCGGGTTAATGGTGCGGAAAAACAATGTAGTTAGTGCTCGGCTCAGAATGGGGTATCGGCCTTTATGGCAGGTCTCCCAGACTCTAGATATGCCACAGTACACCTCCTGTAAATTATGCGACCGAACTAATGCTAACACTCTTGACCACTATTGTCTTCAGTGCCCCGCAGTGAGAGATGTTTTACCACGAGGTCAGAACTTAATACAGATCTGCTCATTTTTACTTAATGATGACAACCTTGATGTTATTCTTGCTCGTTTTCCTCACTTTGGTGGCCATTAATTATATTGAATTATGCATATATTTTCTGTATGTTGCTATATAATTCTGTTTGTGCATTCTGCGTTTCTCTGAGCTTTACTTTTGCATATAATGTACTCTGTGCTGCCATTCTGTGAGTTGTGTGTTAGTATGCAGCAATGTTTTATCAATATGTACACCTCCCTGTAAACCATGTTCAATTCTTGATTTTATATCCATTTGAAGCATTATTTGTATGAACTCATGTAATGTCTGACGCCTTGGCGCAATAAATTAATAAAATAAAAATAATCTCTCTCTCTCTCTCTCTCTCTCTCTCCACCCTAAAAATTGCCCTTTCATAAGTGTTCACTCTCTACTTCTTTAAATATAAAAAAGAAATACTTTGGATCTCTTAATTCTAGAAAGTGTACATGTGCAAAAATTCCATATGATTATAGAATAATCATGCCCTCTTCTTTATTGCAGTTGTTAAACATTACAATCTATATTTGGTTATGTATAAATCAAATATTAATAGAATTTGCAATTAATTTTAAATATTTTAGCAAGTAGTTAAGAATAAAATAAAGTGTAATAATTGACTGATGGCAGAAGAGCACTCTGCGATTATTAATTAAGAGTAATATATTATGGTTTACATGTATTAATAGCAGAAGAGCACTCTGCGATTATTGATTAAGAGTAATATTTGTAACAACAATTTTCAATAGCCCTTGTTGCGTGCTATCATTTAAGTTCAATTTCAAAAATCCCCTCATGTCGAGAGTAGTTTCATAAACAAAATATGTCAAGTGTATAAAAGAACATAAACTAATTTCTGTCTTCTAAACTTGAGTCTAGAGTGGTGGACTGATAGACATGTCTTCTTAACACCTTACAAACCTGAGTATCAACGTTCTCCTTTACTCATTATTATCCTTCTTTTACCCCTTTTTCCATGCTTTCTCCACATTTTCCCTCCCACAATCTCTTCATATCCATATCCTCTTTCCTGAAGAGCGTCTGATAAAGAAATGGAGTTGCTTCGCAATGTATATGGCAAGAGACGACCCTTTGGGGAAGATGCAAGAATTTATGATGTCGTGTACGAAGGCTGATGATGACGCTGTTGATAGGGAATTATGATGGTAGCCACAACGAGAACATAAAAAACGGATAGGGAAAAAAATGAGATTGTAAACAAACATGGAAAAATGGCACAGAGAGAGGAGTTACTGTTGAAATTTTCATCACAGATCATGAATACCTTTCCGTTACAGCAGCTAAAAATATTGATTTCTTGCCGAAATTTACCAGAAAGACAAGAAAAGATAATAGCTATGGCCAAGAAAATTAGTAAATATATTAAAAAAAAAACACATATGAAATCGAACACAACATCATTTTTGTGATCATTAAAAATGCAAAAAGTACAAAATCCAGTCATAAAGAAAACAAATTAAAGTAATTCGAATCAAAAACTTCAGAGGAGAGAGATCGGATATAAAAATTTATGCGCTTGGAATTTTGAAGTGAAAAGAAACACAATGAACCAACGACCATACAACACATACATACATACATACATACATACATACATACATACATACATACATACATACATACATACATACATACATACATACATACATACATACATACATACATACATACATACATACATGATCATCCCAAGAACCTCATGCAATTTAAATGTCAAATACAAATGAAAAGTACCTAAAAACAGTAACAAATATTAATAAATACATGTTCCTACGCTTACTGTAGTCAGTATAACATATTCATTCATCAGGGTTTAAAGACTTTTCTCTACTGCAGACACAACAAAAAAATCCAGACATATAAGTGTACAAAAAAATGCTAACAGACATTATTATAACCGTCTCCCTCTCTTCCCCAAACTTCATCCCTCTTTTACCCTTCCCACGGCCCCTTCCCCTACCCCCCCATAACAAGGGGTTACATAAGAGTGGCCTACGAAATATACCATTAAAGAAGGGGAGAATAGGGAGTGAAAAGGGCAGGATAGGACGGAGGAGGTGGTTGGTTATGTGAGAGAAAGGCTTACAGGATAGAGAGAGAGAGAGAGAGAGAGAGAGAGAGAGAGAGAGAGAGAGAGAGAGAGAGAGATGGGGGAGCTACGAGGGAGGTCAGACTTAGGTAAAACAGGCGGTCAGTATTAATTATAAGAGAGTGGGTTACCATGGCCTGCCTTCTTGGTAGTAGAAAGTATCTGGAGAATATCCAAACATATACAGTTCCTGTCACCCCAAACAAGCCCCTTCTCCCCTTCCCCCTAAGAGGGAGGGGCACACAGCCTTCAGCATGGGGGGAGGAAGTAGGGAGGTGGGCAAAAGAGACACTTTGGGGAGAAATAGGATGCCTAAATCTTTTTCTTTATGAGAGGGTATGGATAAAAAAGGTTGGCTACCAATATAAAATATGTAATATATATATATATATATATATATATATATATATATATATATATATATATATATATATATATATATATATATATATATATATATATATATATATATATATATATATATATATATATATATATATATATATATATATATATATATATATTTGCCCCTGGTCTGGATTAGAATCCAAGGCACATGGGGTACGGACAATTGCACCCTTTTTTATGAGTGTAACACTGGGACAGGCAAGGAAACTACCTCAATTAATAAAGGTCTGGGCACGAAGAAAACATTAAGACGAAGAAAGAGAAAAAGGTTAAGGACAAGGCAGATATGAGGTAATGATACACAAAGGAAAAGGACATGCTGGGAGAATAGTCAGAGTACTGAGGACTTACAGATATGGCAGGATTAGGCCCTGAGATGACGATAGATCCGCTTTTTGAAGAAAGATAGGTTATAAGAATTAGGAAAGACAGAAAAAGGAAGAGAGTTCCAGAGTCTGGAGGTAGATGGGAAGAAGCAGCCGCTGCACCGACCAATCCGCGAGCTACAAATCTCCACACAGTACCTGTGAGACGAGGCCTAGGACAATGGCATCTAATACTAAATGCAAAAACGGATAATTGCCTTCAATCATATCAAAGTGAAATATATCATCTAATGAGGAAATAATCAATGAAAATATTTCTTTTTTATTTATTCAGATAACAGTACATGGGGGCGTGCAAAGAAGTTCCACTCCTTTTGCTAAAATGGATACCACAAACTCTCTCTCTCTCTCTCTCTCTCTCTCTCTCTCTCTCTCTCTCTCTCTCTCTCTCTCTCTCTCTCTCTCTCTCTCTCCCTCTGCTCATCTAACTAGATATCTATATGAGTATATGCATGCGCATATATAGATTAAGGTGCACGCATGTACCTGCTTAAAATTGTTATACTATATCTGCTTCAAATTGTCTGTAGTGTTTCAGGGGTATAGTGGAGATTTGACTTAAATGATGGCACTCAGCAAAAGTTAATGGAAATTATTGTAATGTTTAACAACTGCATGCCACTGGGAGTACCCATGTGCACATGTCCCCATGTACAGTTATTTGATTACTAAAAAAAAAAAAAGAATATCAATATGAAAAATTTATTATTCCATACTTGGATAGGTCAGGTCAGGTCAGGTCAGATTAGGTTCGGTTGAGGCAAATGTCCTAGAGGCCGCTGTCCTAAAGGGCAATCATCCTAAGTAGTAATTGTCTTGGGGGCAAATTCCTGAATCCAGATAAAAAGATCTCGGAAAAAAAAAATCTAACCTAACTTAACCTACCCAATCTAACCTAACTTGTAAAGTTTTACATGTGATTTTTTTTCTTGTGACTCTATTACGGACCACGAAGTTCCTATGAGGCCTTATGCATGCTTATATGTATGTATGAGTATGTGTATAAGTATGAGTGTATGCATATGTACATGTGCATAAGAGCATATATGTGCATATTTATATGTGCATGAATGCGTCTTGGGTGTATATGAATGTATGTATATATATATATATATATATATATATATATATATATATATATATATATATATATATATATATATATATATATATAGATAGATAGATAGATAGATAGATAGGTAGATAGATAGATATAGATATAGATATATTGATATATATACATGAAATGTCAGTGGAGCAGGGAAGAAAACATACAAAAGATAGGAATGAGTGGAGGACGATTGTATATAGGGGACACGGGCCAAAGGAACTTCTTGCTCCTGCTAGCTCAGCAATCTGTGATAGATGGATGTAAGGGGAATTACCATGGGATGAAGCTGCGGTTGACGTAGGGGTTTTTTCTATCCCACCGAGTGTCACCACTGACGTAGGGATTTCCTCCTACGTTATATACTTATAATTATGGTAGCGTGGTTGGTGAAAGACATCTTCTTATTCATAGTTTATTCTTATTTTAACATCTATGTACTCAGAGCTCCTATTACTACAGTTCCTGTCACGACTAATTCCTGAGTCCCACCCCGGAAGGGGGGGAGGCTAACTCAGCTGTACTGTGTTAACTCTGCTGCTGGCAAGGCCCGGTCTCTAACTCAACTCACTCTGCCTTGGGTGGTTCTTGAAATACCCCAAGGGCAGGGGCGTGGCTTGTATGGGGAATAAAGGACTGGTTTATATCTCTCACCCTCTTGAGATAAGAGATACGCCAGATGCCGAGTCCCACATTTTAACCGTAGGCCTCGTCCTATCACACTCTGGAGAGAGTGTTCAATGTTTCTTTTGACACCTAGCCAAAAGTCCTACCACATCCCTCCCCACCACACTGAAATATCTCTTATTTCAGTTTCATCATCCTAACTAACATTTGTTTACAATAAAAACGGGGCCGAATTATTTAAGTTATCATCTAAGAAATCCTATTTCTATGAACCTAAACAAATTACACAAACATAACATATATATAGTACTTCTACAGACAACTAGAGCATGCAGAGTCTATTTCCTTGTGGGAAATCTTTAACACAAACATATTCTCATATTTAACAAAAGTAACCTTAATCACTATGATTTCAGTGTGTAACTAATAACAAACATAAATTAAGATCAAAAGTCAGTTTAGATCATAACATTACTTTATCTACTTCTCTTTTTTCTTCAAAAGACAAAATTTGGTTAGTTACAGAAAAAATATAAATCATGTAAAACATTAGCAAACAAATTAAGTAGAGTATTAGCATGTATAAACATGTAAAATGCAATAGACCATAACATCAATAGTAATTTCTATAAGAAACCTTATCTTATAATTTCTACTCCTATCGTTACTATGGGCATTAATTTATTTTAAAATTTGGCCTTAAAACTACTCCTGAAACAAAACATGTTTTACTGTGTGTAAAGTCAAAACATTTACTATCTTGATATGCAATTACTATTCAGAGACCAATTAATATAAAAACTTAATGAACCTAAAGATTAAATCATAATTCAAATAATAATGATGCTAAAACAAAACACTAATATTATTTAAGCAGAAAAACAACTTATTAATCTTAGTGCAAATCATACAATTTATCCTCAAACAAAACATTTGTTACTTTCATATTATATTACTATTCAGAGACCAATGGATAGGAGAACTTAATGGACACAAAGATTAAATCATAATTCAAATAATAATAATGCTAAAACAAAACACTAATATTATTTAAGCAGAAAAACAACTTATTAATCTTAGTGCAAATCATACAATTTATCCTCAAACAAAACATTTGTTACTTTCATATTATATTACTATTCAGAGACCAATGGATAGGAGAACTTAATGGACACAAAGATTAAATCATAATTCAAATAATAATAATGCTAAAACAAAACACTAATATTATTTAAGCAGAAAAACAACTTATTAATCTTAGTTCAAATCATACAATTTATCAACGGCACTTATTCAAAACTATATCTAAGGGAGACTCTGAGTTTTCGCTTAAAATTATCTTAAAGCTAGTAAAACAAAAAAACAAAAAAAAATAAAAATAAAAATATTCTGTCGTTTAGCACCGTGGACAAAGACGGTGGGGACATTTTCTTTCCCATTTTTTTCAGTTCTAATACGGGGGTAACTTTAATTAACTAATAAGGGATTTTTAAATACCCTTCTTTCTCTCTTCACTAAAGTTTGGACATGTATAGGGATTATTTTTCTTTCTCGTTTACGTGGCTTCTAAAGGTATTATTAAAATATTGTAAAATATTTCTGTGTTTCTTTTCCTCTCTTTTCACTACAGTTATGACATGTATGGGGATCTCCTTGTTTCTGGGATTTCATCAAGATTACATGGTTTTTTAAAGTAGTTTAAAACTTTTATTTTTTTAGGACTGTTCTCCCTGTCTTAGGACGACTTTTAATTTCTCTGTCTAGGACGACTTTTATTTTTTCTCTGTCTAGGACGACTTTTAATTTCTCTGTCTAGGACGACTTTTATTTTTTCTCTGTCTAGGACGACTTTTATTTTTTCTCTGTCTAGGACGACTTTTGTTTTCCCTGTCTAGGACGACTTTTAATTTCTCTGCCTAGGACGACTTTTAATTTCTCTGTCTAGGACGACTTTTAATTTCTCTGTCTCTTGCTCATGAATTCTTGCTAGGTGCGATTCCACGGTTTCCCTCGGGGATTCATTTTTTTTTCACTCCCTCGCCGTCCTTGCTGCAGGCCCAGGTTTGTTACCATATCTCCGTTACTCGGATAGGCAAGACAAAAAGGAAGGATTCGGCACCTCTCTAATCCTTCCAGCCCGGCTTCCTCGTCCCGCCCTCGGCCGATCTTGACTAAGACCACCACGCAGGAGACCTGCAACGTCACAGCGATTCTCTTCCGTACGGCCATCCACACGTACCTTCGAAGCAGATCTCGGGATGAAAATTTGAACCTCTGTCACTACTACAGTTGTAAGAAAGGTTCCCTATGACTTCAGGGTACCAACAATGGCCATACGTTGGTAATCGAGGCTATACTTTGCCTCCCCTGCAACTGCAAGTGATTGCAATCTCTATTCAATGGGCACTAGGGACTTGTCTGAGCGGACAAAATCTAAAGACTTTTAGAACTTGCAGGTCGGGGCTGCCTAGGAATAGGGTGGTAATGGAAGGTATGTGTCTACACAACTAGATTATTATTCCAAGATACTTAGGGCTTAGCAACTGCTACATAGCATTACTCTACTATAAATGTCAAAAAGAACAATCATTAAATGCTGAGAAAAGCCACTAAAGAAACATTCTTATTAGCGGTGGCTACAGTAACATCAAGTATGAATTCGGATAAAAGATACAAATCATCGGGTTACTGCTGATTTCATTTCAAAAATAATAATTAGCAACAGGCCATTGAGAGATAGCAACAATATCAGTCATCATAATAACATTACTAATAATCATGATCAAAAAATAAGAATAATAAACAATAAAAATAAATGTACTAAATCAGAAATATCAATATATATACAATGGAGACTGGCATTCAGAAGTAAGAACAGAGTTCTATACTTATACTTCCTAGTAATGCTCATTCTAACACAGTCTCTTTTACTATTTAAATTCCTGCTGTCATAATCAATGTATATATATATAGCATAAGTGGCAACTCGCTGGCTCCACAATTTGTCAATGGGAGTTCTATCTATTCTCTAAACAGTTGCGGCATGTGGCACAAACATTTATGCAAATGGCGGTACTACCGATGTCTTATCAGTATTTATGCAATAACAGCATGCAACAATCTATTGACTGCAATAAAATGTAGGCACAATTATCGCCTAGCTTCGCTGGAAAAAAACACACACAAAAAGAACTCAAAGACGGCTACATTCTTTTAGCATTGAACGGAGCCTCTGTCAGGCTCAGAGTCGAGTGAAAGGTAGGAGAGAGAGAGAGAGAGAGAGAGAGAGAGAGAGAGAGAGAGAGAGAGAGAGAGAGAGAGAGAGAGAGAGAGAGAGAGAGAGAGAGAGAGAGAGAGAGAGAGGCTGGGCGACCGTGAAATACGTTGCGGTTTCCACTCACAAGTCAGCTGAGATGGGCCTCTGTCTTTTACTTGTACTGAAAATAAAAAATTGTCGCAGAGTATCTCTAATAATAAAATAAATAAACAAATGAACGTGAACAAACGTTAGCAATGACTATCGATAGAGTCTTCCGTTTATTGTCAGCGGCTATTCTCATTCCCTCATTAACAAAAACAAAAGCAAAAAGAACTTAGTGTACAACTGCAGAACTGTCGAAGCATAAATCCATTCCTTTCTGTTTAATCCTGACAAGGACTTTACTGTAACGGCATACACATCCTCGTCTATAATGACAATTCTTTTCTTGCTATAAATCAGAGGGTTGAGTCGAAGCCCACACACTCTGATGAAATTAAAGCAAAAGATTAAAATCCTATGTGACAATATCTTTGCTACGATCAACAAAAGCACAAATATCTCCTTTTTTTTTTTAACAACTTCCTAAAAAGGACTTAAGTGTCATTAATTTTAACTTTAAAACTCAGCAAATAATCTCTAATAATCTCAATTATCTTTAATTAGCTCAATTGTAATCTAAAATTCATGAAAATGATAGGGATTAACCATAGTTATCTCTAGATAATCTTTTCAAAACTCTTTAAGTAAGATTTTAAAGATTTCTTCAATACAAAAAGAACTATATAACAAAAACGGGTATCAAAGAATATAAGAAGTCTATCTCTGTGTATGCAATAATAAAAACAAAAAGTATATTTCATTAGCAACAGTAAAGAATGCATTTTGCTTAGGTTTCAAAATCTCGTACGGAGTTGTACATAAACAATTCAAACATAAAATATATATATTCTTTTACTATCTCGAATTTGACTTATAACTGCTCTGTCTGTTTGCTTTTACGGGGGTGCGCATGTGGGCGCTGTTTTCTCCCCTGTTCTTTTGGCTTCTGGATAAACTTCTGCTCTCTCAAATACGGGATACAGCTGTGTAGCATTCTTGTTGTCATTTCGTGTCAGCTCTCACTCTTTCTTTATGACCAAGCTGAAATAATTTTGATAAACATTATCATGGCTAAAACTCGCAAAGTTTTATTTTATCAATCTAACATGTCTCTTCAGACAGATAATGTATATACTGCAGCTAGCAAAGAAAATAAAGAATCATTCATAGATTCACGTCCTTTATCACGTAACATCTATCTTGGAATCTCTCGGAAATCGAATAATAATCTCAATGGCGGAGTAGGGGACAAAACAAAAATAAAACAAACTTGGCATTTCAACCATATCTGGGCAGGTGGAGAATTACTTTCTCAAACATATCCGTCACTAGATATTGCAACAGCGCATCACCTCCCATAAATACACTCTGATATGGCATGCAGAAGGACCTGGCGGAGCAGGGGAACGATCCTCGCAGACTCCCCAATCATGCTTCCTAACGGTGCTTTCCGCGATTTCACCCCCTAGAGCAACCCCCCATTATACCCCCAGTCATTCATACTCACTCGCTGTCACATTCGCTACATCACTTTCAAGACAATCATCCCCTTTTCTGTAAAATTCCCTTTAATTTACAACGTTGGTTGTAAGAAGAGTAAGGGTGAAATCTCGGTTGGGCCGGACGGTCACAGACTGCCTCACTAGTCCTAGGTCCCATTCTAACGAACAAACAAACATTCTACTCCCTTGAAGCTACGTTTGGGTGACACTGAAAAACCTTCCCTATTCTAGGACAGCACAAATTACTCTAATTTACTCTTACTTTCACCTGCATAGCGTGAAATTAAAAAACTCATCTCTAACTAATATCACGAAATTTCTTATTCTTCAAAAAAAACATGCCACACACGTATCGTAATATTAATTCCCCATCATCATAACACAAAAAGAACGATCTGTCATTTATGTCTTTCTTTCGCTAAAACATTCCTCCCGCGGAGAAAAAAAACAAACAAAAAAAAGAAAAAAACTTAAAAACAGGCGCAATCTTAACACTCGATTTCTTACGCTTTAAGAAATTAATATAAAAATGATTTTACACGTACTTTAAAATATCAAAGCTCAGTACAATTACTACAGATTTATAATAACGAGGTTGGGAGATCGAATGGTCACTTCCGTACCTGCCGTTGGATGTGTAACGCTGGTTTGAGTACATGCCGTGGTATGATCGGGCCTTCCCAAAGTTTGTATGCCTAGGTGAGTGTCTAGGGTTGTAAGAGCCATCACTCCAGGAGAAGTCTCTTGTGCGTGGACGGCGATAAGAGAGACGAATTTCCCGTCCTGTGCCTCAAGCGATATTGCAGTCTACCAAGTTACCTTGTTGGTGGTACTTCCGCTGCCAGAT
>JAXCGZ010008230.1:0-2500 GCA_037179515.1 Halocaridina rubra
CAGCTTCTCCCAACCTCAATCGTGGCTTCATTTTCACATTTAATTCAAATCCCAATCTACACAGGTATAAATAATAATCAAATAAACACATTAACATATGTGAAAACATGAATCATATTTTACCCAGAGATTGGGACTCGAACCAGAGATACACAATTACTGTGCCAAGGTGCTACCTACTACACCACTGAAGGTCTAAGAAAGAAGCACACCTCAAAGCTAACTACTTTTTTTTTTATATAAATGAACGAGTTCTTTCTGAATGACTTTTTGTTCACATTACAGCTTTTCCCAACCCCACTCATCACTTCGTTTTAGCATTTAATTCAAAGCCCATTCTGTATAGGCATCAATAATAATCAAATAAACATATTAAGATATGTGAGAACATGAATCATATTTTACCCTTTGACCGGGACTCAAACCTAAGGCACATAATTACTGTGCCATGGCACTACCAACTACACTACTGAAGGTCAAGAGGTAATTTATAATTAATATTTTTACGTATGTTAATGTGTTTCTTTGCTTATTATTGATGCCTAAATAGATTGGCGTTTGGATTCAATTAAAAAACGAAGCCAGGAATGAGGTTGGGAAAAGCTGAAATATAAACAAATAGGCATTCAGAAGAAATTCATTAATTCCTAGCAAAGCAGTTAGTTTTGAGGTTGTCTTCCTTCTTAGACCTTCAGTGGTGTAGTTGGTAGCGCCTAGGCACAGTAATTATGTATCTTGGTTCAAGTCCCGTTCAAGGGGCAAATTATAATTTATGTTTTCACAAATGTTAATGTGTTTATTTGATTATTATTGATGTCTATATAGAATGGGATTTGAATTAAATGCTAAAACTAAGCCATGAATGAGGTTGGGAGAAGCTGTAATATGAACAAACAGGCTCTCAAAAAGAATGTTTTCATTCCTAGCAAAGCATTCAGTTTGAGGTTAGCTTCTTTGTTAAACCTTCATCAGTGGTGTAGTTCGTAGCACCTTGGCACAGTAATTATGTCTCTTAGGTTCGAGTCCCGGTCAAGGGGTAAAATATGATTCATATATATATATATATATATATATATATATATATATATATATATATATCTATCTATCTATCTATCTACACACACTGTGAATATCACAAATGCAATCTGCAACTCTATATAGGCTTTCACTCTCATAATGATTTCTTTTTTCGCTCTGTGAGATAGTAAGTCCTCTTTGAGTGGGGGTGAACACAGACATGTTGGAACGGGGAGATTAAGGATGGATGGCTTTCCTAGCGGATTTGCGGCGTAATTAAAGCCGAGTTTGTTGGGGTCGTCATTTATCGACTCGTGCCCTCTACCGTTGAGCTATTGCATTCCAATATTAATAAGGCATATATATATATATATATATATATATATATATATATATATATATATATATATATATATATATATATATATTGTGTGTGTGTGTGTGTGTGTGTGTGTGTGTGTGTGTGTGTGTGTGTGTGTGTGTGTGTGTGTGTGTGTGTGTGTGTGTGTGTGTGCACTTCACGTACAATAAAACACTGCAACTTGCAAACAGAATGACGTCGTAAATTAACCTCAAGTAACTACAGAGCTAATCATTATATTGGTCCATAAATAACAACCCTTATTATGGGTAAGCCGTATATAACATCCATATGCAGTTGTTCAGCTACAGTCTCTTTACAGAGTTAGGTAGAGAGATATATTATTACAATTGTAAATCAGCTATACTAGCAGCAAACATGCCCATATCTTCCTCCATAATTACACATCGTTGACTACATAACTCGTAAACCATCACAGCCAAAACGCATCATCTCTACAATGCAACCCGTAAGTATAAGATAGATCGTTATATTTCATCACTGCTCGAACGTTTTATTTGGTGGTTCTTAACCTGGGCGATAGCTCCTCCTGGGGGGCGCTGGGCTTGATGAAGGGGACAGTAAGTTCTTAGGGGCACTGAGGAGGGCGGTGAGCTAACATAATAAGATTAAGTTTTTACCTCAATAGCAATTCTACAATACATGACAGAGCTGCTATATTTACTTTAAAAAAATAAATAAACACTGAAGACAATACATGTTGGAAAAGATTATGTTCAAAATAATGCACACCATTAGAAATTATATATTTCGACTATGCTTGTGGTATCAGGGCAAGAAAAACGTTCAAGCATAAGGAAGCCATTAAGTCACAATTAAGGTAAATTAACAATTCTAGACATTATTCACTTTTGTCTACGTCATTTTTTAATCTTACACTCTGTATTTTTTGTAAACTTATTTTATCATCTACATACGACAAATTTATTCACATTTCCAGCCTTTTCCGAATGAAAGGGGGCGTTGGACTATGCAACTGGTTGAAAGTGGGCGCTACACAAAATAAGGTTAAGAATCACTGGTTTATATCATCAGTAGTAAGCAAAATGACTACACTGAGAGCACATTTTCAAGTAAACAACACACCAGGATTATCTATTT
>JAXCGZ010008230.1:7500-47332 GCA_037179515.1 Halocaridina rubra
TGCCCTTGCTAACCTCAGACCGCGAGGGGGCGCAAACCCTCGACCTGCCGCCTCAGAGTCGCGGATGCTACCGGCTACTCTGGAGACAAAAATAATAAACAATTATGTTGCCTTAGACGCCCGGCAGTTGGTCTAAAGGGGGGTTTACACGGTCAAACGGTTCGTCGAACGCGGTTCGACAGACAAGTGTTTGAAGTGATGTTCGTGTCGTATGACTTCCGTCATACTGAAGCCAGAATCTGAAACTTGTAACAAATCTTGAGGGGTAACGGTTGGTCGAGGGCACAGATATTTTATTACATGCCCTCACTTTTATTGAGTTTTGGGTGCCGACCATGTGTTCCCTTGGGACCACCAAGATTTATGGCTAGGCACCTGGAACTAACCGCTGGCGCCATGCACCCCCAAGAGGCCTACAGGATAAGGGACCCTCGGTCCTCGAAAACACCACAAGTCGTGAAGAGAAACATGTGAGGCTAGAAGTCAAGGGTGAAATAGAATGCTCTCCCAATTGTTTTCTGCGGTACAGCCAATGTTTGTAGAAAGCGTCAAGGAGATATATGACCGGACCCATGAGACTTGGCATCCGACATGGAGTGCCAAGAAGTTAGCCAATTCCTAAACCACAAGAAACACAAACATTTAACCCGTACGTATGTACATGCCCTGGAGAGTTACCCAATAGCCACGCTCTGACCTGGAACTTTTCCGTTCTATAGGTTTGTTGAAACAGCTCCGCCCCAAAATAGGGGCGGACTCCACTTCGAACCTGGCGTTGATTTGCAGGACTAGATGTCACTCGAGTTCATTGGCAGGATTGGATGTCAAGCCACGCCCTGCCCCGGGGGTATTTCAAGAACCACCCAGGGCAGACACAGTTAGTTAGAACTTTGCCAGGGGCACGAATAGATCATAGATTGTGATAGTCATAGGGTGGGGGCATTGAGGCGTCAAAGATGTGTTGTACTCTAGAATAAATTAAGATAAAGGAATCACTGCTTGTCCATTCTTACCTTGTACCCGTCTGGTACTAATAATTATAACATAGTAATTTAACATTACGTCAGTGGTGACAAACGGTGAGATAACCCAGTCATCTTACAAAGTGTGAATTCAAATGGAAGCCCAAAATTCATACGACAACTTGGTGGCAGCGCAGTACGGATCATCACGCCTGGAAAACATAGGAAGAGACTCTCATAACAGAAGAAACCAGTGCGAAGAAAAGAAAATAAGAATGGCAAACGCAGAAATCCAACATCTCCCAATTCAAGAAATGAGTGACGAGGCCAAACACCGGAGAATTCTCGAACTGGAGGAGCACGTGCGGCGCCTACAAACTCCTGCCAACGCCGCTCCGTCGAGAAGGAACTTGGTCAACGCCGACAGAGAAACCGACGCCTCAAACATCGACGAACAGCCTGCCGCTCCGAGCCCCGTGGTGACACAGGGAACGCAGCGAGACAAGCCCCCACCCCGTGCCCTGGTTGTAAAGACGCCTCGAGTCAAAAATTCACTTTTATACCTCGACGGCGCAAATGTAAAAGACCTCGAATGTCCGTCCATAATTCCCGCGACCGACTTCCTGAAATACTTGGGTCTGCGGATGAGAAGTGACGAGTGGTCAAACAGAGATTATGAAACTTTTAAGGAACTATTCCTAAGATATTTCTTAGTAAGCCGAAGTGTGACCGGAGCATTGAGTGAAAATGCCCATTACAAGAAATATAAGTTGCCGGATCCGACCAAGAAGATGGCGATTCGTCGATTTTACTCGAGAGAAGAAGGAGAACCCCCTCCTTCCTTGCCTTCTGCCATGAAGTTCTTCAGGACCACCTCCTTAAAATAGCTAAGTACTTGTGATCTGTATCCAGTGAGTAATGGGACAATTAGTAAAAGAAATTGAGGTCGGTGGACGCCGCCATTTTATCTTGTAGTTATGCTTTGACTCAGCCAACCCGCCTATAAGGGGTGTGGCGCCTAATAAGTTGATAAAAGTAGAATTTCTGTACCCATTACTAACATGGATAATTTGTACTAATAGCTATAAGCAGTAATAAACTCCGTTTTTTTGTTATAATTTGAGTAATGTAAAGAAATTGCGTTGGAAGTGTGTTCCATTTATTTGTATTAATGCTTAGATTGAATTTTAAGAACGCGAATGTATCGATTTTTAATTGACAAATTTAATGCACGTGAAATCACTATTACAGTATATTAATTTCTTAAGCGTAAGAATTATAGTGAGAAATATACGTGCATCTGCTTTTAAGTTTTTCATAGACCACGTGTGATTTTCGAGAAAGGAATGCGGAAGTGACCAATCGATCTCCCAACCTCGTTATTATGAATATGTAGTAATTGTACTGATCTTTGATATTTAAAGTACGTGTAAAATCATTTTTATATAAATTTCTTAAAGCGCAAGAAATCGAGTGTTAAGATTGTGCCTGTTTTTTTAGGTTCTTTTTTTTTTTTTTTTTTTTTCTCCGCGGGAGTAATGTTTTAGCGAAAGAAAGACATAAATGACAGATTGTTCTTTTAATGTTGTTATGATGAAGAGATTAATATTACGATACGTGTGTGGCATGTTTTTTTGGAAAATAAGAAATTTTGTGATATTAGATAGAGATGAGTTTTTTTTATTTTTTGCGCTACGCAGGTGAAAGTAAGAGTAAATTAGAGGAATTTGTGCTGTCCTAGAATAGGGAAGGTTTTTCAGTGTCACCCAAACGTAGCTTCAAGGGAGTAGAATGTCTGTTTGTTCGTTAGAATGGGACCTAGGACTGGTGAGGCAGTCTGTGACCGCGCGGTTCAACCGAGATTTCACCTTTACTCTCCTTCAGAGAGATAAGCAAAGGGAAACCAACGTTGTAAATAAAAGGGAATTTTACAGAAAGGGGATGATTGTCTTGAAAGTGATGTAGCGAATGTGACAGCGAATGGGTATGAATGACTGGGGGTATAATGGGGGGGTTGCTCTAGGGGGTGAAATCGCAGAAAGCACCGTTAGGAAACATGATTGGGGTCTCTCTACGGGGATCGTTCCCCTGCTCCGCCAAGTCCTTATGCATGCCATATCAGAGTATACTTATGGGAGGTGATGCGCTGTTGCAATATCTAGTGAGGGATATTTTTGAGAAAATGATTCTCCACCTGCCCAGATATGGTTGAGATGCCAAGTTTGTTTTATTTTTGTTTTGTCCCCTACTCCGCCAATGAGATTATTATTCGATTTCCGAGAGATTCCAAGATAGATGTTACGTGATAAAGGACGTGAATCTATGAATGATTATTTTCTTTGCTAGCTGCAGTATATACATTATTTGTCTGAAGAGATATGTCAGATTGATAAAATAAAACTTTGCGAGTTTTAGCCATGATAATGTTTATCAAAATTATTTCAGCTTGGTCATAAAGAAAGAGTGAAAGCTGACACGTAATGACAACAAGAATGTTACACAGCCGTTTTCCGTATTTGAGAGAGCAGAAGTTGATCCAGAAGCCAAAAGAACAGGGGAGAAAACAGCGCCCACATGCGCACCCCCCGTAAAGACAGACAGAACGGTCTTATGGCGGACTTCCCCCGTTCTGAAGGAAATTCTGTTGTTTAGTAATTTAAATAAGTTAAATTCGAGATAGTAAAAGAATATATATATTTTCTGTTTGAATTGTTCATGTACAACTCCTTACGAGATTTTGAAACTTAAGCAAAATGCATTCTTTACTGTTGCTAATGAAATATACTTTTTGTTTTTATTATTGCATACACAGAGATAGACTTTTTATATTCGTTGATACCCGTTTTTGTTATATAGTTCTTTTTGTATTGAAGAAATCTTTAAAATCTTACTTAAAGAGTTTTGAAAAGATTATCTAGAGATAACTATGGTTAATCCCTATCATTTTCATGAATTTTAGATTACAAATGAGCTAATTAAGATAATTGAGATTATTAGAGATTATCTGCTGAGTTTTAAATTTAAAATTAATGATATTTAAGTCATTATAAGACGTCTGTTAAGAAAAGGATATTTGTACTCTTGTTGATAGTAGTAGAGATAGTGTCACATATGATTTTAATCTTTTGCTTTAATTTCATCAGAGTGTGTGTGCTTCGACTCAACCCTCTGATTTATAGCAAGAAAAGGATTGTCATTATAGACAAGGATGTGTATGCTGTTACAGTAAAGTCCTTAGCAATATTAAACAGAAAGGAATGGATTTATGCTTCGACATTTCTGCATTTGTACACTAAGTTCTTTTTGCTTTTGTTTTTGTTAATGAGGATAAAGAATAGCCCTCTGACAATAAACGTCAAACTCTATCGATAGTCATTGCTCACGTTTGTTCACTTTCATTTGTTTATTTATTATTCTTGTAATTTTAGAAATACTCTGCGACGATTTTTTATTTTCAGTACAAGTTAAAGGACGGAGGCCCGTCTCAGCTGACACATGGGTGGAAACCGCAACGTATTTCAAGGTCGCCCAGTCTCTCTCTCTTTCTCTCTCTCTCTCTCTCTCTCCTACCTTTCACTCGACTCTGAAACTGACAGAAGCTCCTTCTGATACTACAAGAACGTTGCCGTCACTGATTCTTTTTTTGTGTTTTTTTCCAGCGAAGCTAGGCGATAATTGTGCCTACATTTTATTGCGGTCGATAGATTGTTGCATGCTGTTATTGCATAAATACTGATAAGACATCGGTAGTACCGCCATTCGCATAAATATTTTTGCCACATGTCGCAACTGTTTAGAGAATAGATAGAACTCCCATTGACAAATTGTGGAGCCAGCAAGTTGCCACTTATGCTATATATATATATACATAGATTATGACAGCAGGAATTTGAATAGTAAAAGAGACTGTGTTAGAATGAGCATTACTATGAAGTATAAGTATAGAACTCTGTTCTTACTTCTGAATGCCAGTCTCCATTGTATATATATTGATATATCTGATTTAGTATATTTATTTTTATTATTCTTATTTTTGATCATGATTATTAGTAATGTTATTATGTTGACTGATATTGTTGCTATCTCTCAATGGCCTGTTGCTAACTATTATTTTTGAAATGAAATCAGCAGTAACCTGATGATTTGTATCTTTTAACTGAATTCATACTTGATGTTATTGTAGCCACTGCTAATAAGAATATTTCTTTAGTGGTTTTTCTCAGTATTCAGTGATTATGTCGTATGACTTCCGTCATGCTGAAGCCAGTCCGCCATGCTGAAGCCAGAATCTGAAACTTGTAACAGATCTTGAGCGGAAACGGTTGGTCGAGGGCACGGATATTTTATTACAATGTTTGTAGAAAGTGCCAAGGAAATATATGACCGGAACCGTGAGACTTAGGATCTGGCATCGAGAAGGGCAGGAAAGGACAGGAAGTTAGCCATTTCCTAAACCACAACAAACATAAGCAAGTGTTTCGTATGCAGGTACACGCCCAGGAGAGATGCCCAATAACTCCTCCCCGGAAGTAGGCGGGATTCCACTTTGAACCTGGCGTTGATTAGCTAGGACTAGATCTCACTGATTTCATTGGAGAATTGGATGTTAAGCCACGCCCTGCCCCTGGGGGTATTTCAAGAGCCACCCGGAGCAGAGACAGTTAGTTAGAACTTTGCCAGGGGCACGAATAGATCATAGATTGTGATAGTCATAGGGTGGGGGCATTGGGGCATTGAGGCGTCGGATGTGTTGTACTCTAGAATAAATATAAGCAAAGGAACTACTGCTTGTCCATTCTTACCTTGTAACCACGCTACCATAATTATAAGTTTATATACGTAGGAGGAAAAGCCCTACGTCAGTGGTGTCATTAGATGGGATAATCAAAACTTCTACGTCAGTGGTGACGCTCGGTGGGATAATAATAAAATCACTACGTCAGTGGTGGCGTACGGTGGGATAAAAGAAAGCAATACGTCAGTGGTGGCAGCGGTGGGATAACCCAATCATCTTACAAAGTGTGAATTCAAATGGAAGTCCAAAATTCATACGACAACTTGGTGGCAGTGCGGTACGGATCTTCACGAGAAAAAAAAAAAAAAAAAAAAAAAAAAAAACATACGAAGAGACAGGTGAATGCCGGTGCAGACCCGTGCAGAGAAAATAAGAATGGCAAAAGCAGAAATCCAACATCTCCCAATTCAAGAAATGAGTGACGAGGCCAAACCCCGGAGAATTCTCGAACTGGAGGAGCAAGTGCGGCGCCTACAAGCACGCGCCGACGCCGCTCCGTCGAGAAGGAACCCGGTCGACGTCGACACCCCCGACAGTGAAACCGACGCCTCAAACATCGACGAACAGCCGGCCGCTCCGAACCCCGTGGTGACACAGGGAACGCAGCAGGCCCAGCCCCCACCCCGTGCCCTGGTTGTAAAGACGCCTCGAGTCAAAAATTCACTTTTATACCTCGACGGCGCAAATGTAAAAGACCGTGAATGTCCGTCCATAATTCCCGCGACCGACTTCCTGAAATACTTGGGTCTGCGGATGAGAAGTGACGAGTGCTCAAATAGAGAATATTATAAAACTTTGAAGGAACTATTTCTAAGATATTTCTTAGTAAGCCGAAGTGTGACCGGAGCATTGAGTGAAAATGCCCATTACAAGAGGTATAAGTTGCCGGATCCGACCAAGAAGACGGCGATTCGACGATTTTACTCGAAGAGAAGAAGGAAAACCCGCTCCTTCCTTGCCTTCTGCCACGAAGTTTTTCCGGACCACCTCCTTAAAATAGCTAAGTACTTGTGATCTGTATCCAGTGAGTAATGGGACAATTAGTAAAAGAAATTGAGGTCGGTGGATGCCGCCATTTTATCTTGTAGTTATGCTTTGACTCAGCCAACCCGCTTATAAGGGGTGTGGCGCTTAATAAGTTGATAAAAGTAGAATTTCTGTACCCATTACTAACATGGATAATTTGTACTAATAGCTATAAGCAGTAATAAACTCCGTTTTTGTTATAATTTGAGTAATATAAAGAATTTGCGTTGGAAGTGCGTTCCATTTATTTGTATTAATGCTTAGATTGAATTTTAAGAACGCGAATGTATCGATTTTTAATTGAAAAAATTTAATGCACGTGAAATCACTGTTACAGTATATTAATTTCTGAAGTGTAAGAATTACAGTGAGTAATATACTTGAATCTGCTTTTAAGGTTTTACTTAGAACACGTGTGGTTTTCGAGAAAGGAATGTGGAAGTGACCATTCGATCCCCCAACCTCGTTATTGTAAATTCGTAGTAATTGTACTGATCCTTGATATTTAATGTACGTGAAATCATTGTTATATTAATTTCTTAAAGCGTAAGAAATCGAGTGTTACGATTGCGCCTGTTTTTAAATTTTTTTTCTTTTTTTGTTTGTTTTTATCCGCGGGAGTAATGTTTTAGCGAGAGAAAGACATAAACGATAGATCGTTCTTTTTGTGTTATGATGATGGGGAATTAATATTACGATACGTGTGTGGCATGTTCTTTTTGAAGAATAAGAAATTTTCGTGATATTAGTTAGAGATGAGTTTTTTTTTAATTTCACGCTATGCAGGTGAAAGTAAGAGTAAATTAGAGTAGTTTGTGCTGTCCTAGAATAGGGAAGGTTTTTCAGTGTCACCCAAACGTAGCTTCAAGGGAGTAGAATGTTTGTTTGTTCGTTAGAATGGGACTTAGGACTGGTGAGGAAGTCTGTGACCGCACGGCTCAGCCGAGATTTCACCGTTACTCTCCTTCAGAGAGATAAGGGAAAGGAAAACCAACGTTGTAAATAAAAGGGAATTTTACAGAAAGGGGATGATTGTCTTGAAAGTGATATAGCGAATGTGATAGCGAATGAGTATGAATGACTGGGGGTATAATGGGGGGGTTGCTCTAGGGGGTGAAATCGCGGAAAGCACCGTTAGGAAGCATGATTGGGGAGTCTGCGAAGATCGTTCCCCTGCTCCGCCAGGTCCTTCTGCATGCCATATCAGTGTATTTATGGGAGGTGATGCGCTGTTGCATAATCTAGTGAGGGATATGTTTGAGAAAGTAATTCTCCACCTGCCCAGATATGGTTGAAATGCCAAGTTTGTTTTATTTTTGTTTTGTCCCCTACTCCGCCATTGAGATTATTATTCGATTTCCGAGAGATTCCAAGATAGATGTTACGTGATAAAGGACGTGAATCTATGAATGATTCTTTATTTTCTTTGCTAGCTGCAGTATATACATTATTTGTCTGAAGAGATATGTTAGATTGATAAAGTAAAACTTTGCGAGTTTTAGCCATGATAATGTTTTATCAAAATTATTTCGGCTTGGTCATAAAGAAAGAGTGAGAGCTGACACGAAATGACAACAAGAATGTTACACAGCTGTATCCCGTATTTGAGAGAGCAGTTATAAGTCAAATTCGAGATAGTAAAAGAATATATATATTTTATGTTTGAATTGTTTATGTACAACTCCGTACGAGATTTTGAAGTTTAAGCAAAATGCATTTCTTACTGTTGATAATGAAATATACTTTTTGTTTTTATTATTGCATACACAGAGATAGACTTTTTATATTCTTAGATACCCGTTTTTGTTATAGTTCTTTTTGTATTGAAGAAATCTTTAAAATCTTACTTAAAGGATTCTGAAAAGATTATCTAGAGATAACCATGGTTAATCCCTATCATTTTCATGAATTTTAGATTACAATCGAGCTAATTAAAGATAATTGAGATTATTAGAGATTATTTGCTGAGTTTTAAAGTTAAAATTAATGACACTTAAGTCCTTTTTAAGAGGTTGTTAAGAAAAAGATATTTGTACTTTTGTTGATAGTAGTAGGGATAGTGTCACATATGATTTTAATCAGAGTGGGTGCACTCCAACTCAACCCTCTGATTTATAGCAAGAAAAGGATTGTCATTATAGACAAGGATGTGTATGCCGTTACAGTAAGGTCCTTATCAAGATTAAACAGAGAGGAATGGATTTATGCTTCGACAGCTCTGCAGTTGTACACTAAGTTCTTTTTGCTTTTGTTTTTGTTAATGAGGGAATGAGAATAGCCGCTGACAATAAACGTAAGACTCTATCGATGGTCATTGCTAACGTTTATTCACGTTCATTTGTTTATTTATTTTTATTATTAGAGATACTCTGCGACAATTTTTTATTTTCAGTACAAGTAAAAGACAGAGGCCCATCTCAGCTGACTTGTGAGTGGAAACCGCAACGTATTTCACGGTCGCCCAGTCTCTCTCTCTCTCTCTCTCTCTCTCTCTCTCTCTCTCTCTCTCTCTCTCTCGCTCTCTCTCTCTCTCTCTCTCTCTCTCTCTCTCTCTCTCTCTCTCTCTCCTACCTTTCACTCGACTCTGAGCCTGACAGAGGCTCCGTTCAATGCTAAAAGAACGTTGCTGTCTTTGATTTTTTGTGTGTGTTTTTTTTCCAGCGAAGCTAGGCGATAATTGTGCCTACATTTCATTGCAGTCAATAGATTGTTGCATGCTGTTATTGCATAAATACTGATAAGACATCGGTAGTACCGCCATTTGCATAAATGTTTGTGCCACATGCCGCAACTGTTTAGAGAATAGATAGAACTCCCATTGACAAATTGTGGAGCCAGCGAGTTGCCACTTATGCTCTATATATATACATTGATTATGACAGCAGGAATTTAAATATTAAAAGAGACTGTGTTAGAATGAGCATTGCTATGAAGTATAAGTATAGAACTCTGTTCTTACTTCTGAATGCCAGTCTCCATTGTATATATATTGATATTTCTGATTTAGTATATTTATTTTTATTGTTTATTATTCTTATTTTTAGATCATGATTATTAGTAATGTTATTATGTTGACTGATATCGTTGCTATCTCTCAATGGCCTGTTGCTAATTATTATTTTTGAAAGGAAATCAGCAGTAACTTGATGATTTGTATCTTTTATCTGAATTCATACTTGATGTTACTGTAGCCACCGCTAATAAGAATGTTTCTTTAGTGGCTTTTCTCAGCATTTAATGATTGTTCTTTTTGACATTTATAGTAGAGTAATGCTATGTAGCAGTTGCTAAGTCCTAAGTATCTTGGAATAATAATCTAGTTGTGTAGACACATACCTTCCATTACCACCCTATTCCTAGGCAGCCCCGACCTGCAAGTTCTAAAAAGTCTTTAGATTTTGTCCGTCAGACAAGTCCCTAGTGCCCATTGAATAGAGATTGCAATCACTTGCAGTTGCAGGGGAGGCAAAGTATAGCCTCGATTACCAACGTATGGCCATTGTTGGTACCCTGAAGTCATAGGGAACCTTTCTTACAACTGTAGTAGTGACATAGGTTCAAACTTTCATCCCGAGATCTACTTCGAAGGTACGTGCGAGGGCCGTAAAGGAAGAGAATCGCTGTGACGTTGCAGGTCTCCTGCGTGGTGGTCTTAGTCAAGATCGGCCGAGGGCGGGACGAGGAAGCCGGGCTGGAAGGATTCGCGGGATGGGGCCCAGTCCTTGTCCTTTTTGTTTTGCCTAACCGAGTAACGGAGATATGGCAACAAACCTGGGCCTGCAGCGAGGACGGCGGGGGAGTGAAAGCGAAAGAATCCCCGAGGGAAACCGTGGATTCGCACCTAGCAAGAATTCATGAGCAAGGGACAGAAAAAAAAAAAATAAAAGTCGTCCTGGACAGAGAAAGTAAAAGTCGTCCTAGACAGAGAGATTAAAAGTCGTCCTAGACAGAGAAAACGAAAGTCGTCCTAGACAGAGAAATTAAAAGTCGTCCTATCCATTGGTCTCTGAATAGTAATATAATATGAAAGTAACACATGTTTTGTTTCAGGAGTAGTTTTTAAGGCTTAATTTTAAGACAAATCAATACCCCTAATAATGATAGGAATAGAATTTATGAAGGTAAGGTCTCTTATAGAAATTACTGTTGATGTTATAGTCTATTGCATTTTACATGTTTATACATGCTAATACTCTACTTAATTGTTTGCTAATGTTCTAAATGAGTCATAATCCTACTGTAATTAACTCAATTTTGTCTTTTAAAGAAACGAGAGAAGTAGATGAATTAATGTTTTGATTTAAACTGATTGTTTGATCTTAATTAATGTTTAATATTAGTTTCACACTGGAATTATGTTGTTTAAATATAAGAATATGTTTGTATTTCAGATTTCCAACAAGGAAATAGACCCTGCATGCTCTAGTTGTCTGTAAAAGTACTCTATATATGTTATGTTTGTGTAATTCGCATAGGAATTCTTAGGAAATAGCTTAAATAATTCGGCCCCATTTCTATTGTAAACTAATGTTAGCTAGGATATGTCCAAGAGCTCCCGGAAAATTAGCCCATGCTTCGACTGAAATAAGAGATATTTCAGTTTTGGTTGGGAGGGATGTCGTATGACTTCCGTCATGCTGAAGCCAGTCCGCCATGCTGAAGCCAGAATCTGAAACTTGTAACAGATCTTGAGCGGAAACGGTTGGTCGAGGGCACGGATATTTTATTACAATGTTTGTAGAAAGTGCCAAGGAAATATATGACCGGAACCGTGAGACTTAGGATCTGGCATCGAGAAGGGCAGGAAAGGACAGGAAGTTAGCCATTTCCTAAACCACAACAAACATAAGCAAGTGTTTCGTACGCAGGTACACGCCCAGGAGAGATGCCCAATAACTCCTCCCCGGAAGTAGGCGGGATTCCACTTTGAACCTGGCGTTGATTAGCTAGGACTAGATCTCACTGATTTCATTGGAGAATTGGATGTTAAGCCACGCCCTGCCCCTGGGGGTATTTCAAGAGCCACCCGGAGCAGAGACAGTTAGTTAGAACTTTGCCAGGGGCACGAATAGATCATAGATTGTGATAGTCATAGGGTGGGGGCATTGGGGCATTGAGGCGTCGGATGTGTTGTACTCTAGAATAAATATAAGCAAAGGAACTACTGCTTGTCCATTCTTACCTTGTAACCACGCTACCATAATTATAAGTTTATATACGTAGGAGGAAAAGCCCTACGTCAGTGGTGTCATTAGATGGGATAATCAAAACTTCTACGTCAGTGGTGACGCTCGGTGGGATAATAATAAAATCACTACGTCAGTGGTGGCGTACGGTGGGATAAAAGAAAGCAATACGTCAATTATTCTTTTTGATGTCTATAGTAAAGTAATGCTATGTAGCAGTTTCTCAGCTAAGTCCTAAGTATCTTGGAATAATAATCTAGTTGTGTAGACACATACCTTCCATTACCACCCTATTCCTAGGCAGCCCCGACCTGCAAGTTCTAAAAGTCTTTAGATTTTGTCAGCTCAGACAAGTCCCTAGTGCCCATTGAATAGAGATTGCAATCACTTGCAGTTGCAGGGGAGGCAAAGTATAGCCTCGATTACCAACGTATGGCCATTGTTGGTACCCTGAAGTCATAGGGAACCTTTCTTACAACTGTAGTAGTGACATAGGTTCAAATTTTCATCCCGAGGTCTGCTTCGAGGTCTGCTTCGAAGGTACGTGTGGATTGCCGTACGGAAGAGAAATCGCTGTGACGTTGCAGGTCTCCTGCGTGGTGGTCTTAGTCAAGATCGGCCGAGGGCGGGACGAGAAAGCCAGGCTGGAAGGATTAGAAAGGTGCATCGATCGCTTCCTCTTTGTCTTGCCTATCTTGGAAATGGAGATAATTTATGGTAACAAACCTGGGCCTGCAGCAAGGACGGCGGGGGAGTGAAAAAATGAAATCCCAGAGAGAAACCGTGGAATCGCGCCTAGCAAGAATTCATGAGCAAGGGACAGAGAAAACAAAAGTCGTCAAAGTCCGAAAAACACTCTAAAAAGCCATGTAAACGAATTGATGAAATCCCAGAGAGAAAGAAGGGTATTTAAAAATCCCTTATTAGTTGTTGGAAAGAACAACCCACGCTTTAGAACTGAAAAAATGGGAAAGAAAAGGTCCCCTTTTATTACTTGTCTTACCTAGTTTTAAGATAATTTTAAGCGACAACTCAGAGACTCCTTTAAAGATAGTTTTGAATAAGTGCCTTTGATGGATTGTATGATTTGCACCGACAGTAATAAGTTGTCTTCTGCTTAAATAATATTAGTGTTTTGCTTTAGCATTGTCATGATTTAATCTTTGTGTTCATTAAGTTTTCATATCAGAGTGTCTCTGAATAGGAATTGCACATTGGAATGATGAATGTTTTCTGACTTTACACACCGTAACCAATAGTTTGTTTCAGGAGTAGTTTTTTAAGGCCTAATTTTAAGACAAATCAATGCCCCATAGTAACGATAGGAAGTTTCCATTTATGTTATTGTCTATCGCATTTTAAATGTTCGTACATACTAATGTTCTACATGATTTATCTTTTTACTGTAGCTAACCAACTTTTGTAAATCTTTTGAAAAAGGAGAGAAGTAGACACAGTAACGTCATGATCTAAACTAACTTGTGATCTTAATTAGTATTTAATAATGAGTAGTTGCACACTGAAATCCTAATGATTAAAGTTAATTGTAATTGTTGAATATAGGAATGTTTGTACTAAAGATTGTTTAGTGTTCATAGAACTAAGAATTCTTAGAAAATAGCTTAAATAATTCGGCCCCATTTCTATTGTAAACTAATGTTAGCTAGGATATGTCCAAGAGCTCTCGAAAAATTATCCCATGCTTCGACTGAAATAAGAGATATTTCAGTTTTGGTTGGGAGGGATGTCGTATGACTTCCGTCATACTGAAGCCAGAATCTGAAACTTGTAACAAATCTTGAGGGGTAACGGTTGGTCGAGGGCACAGATATTTTATTACATGCCCTCACTTTTATTGAGTTTTGGGTGCTGACCATGTGTTCCCTTGGGACCACCAAGATTTATGGCTAGGCACCTGGAACTAACCGCTGGCGCCATGCACCCCCAAGAGGCCTACAGGATAAGGGACCCTCGGTCCTCGAAAACACCACAAGTCGTGAAGAGAAACATGTGAGGCTAGAAGTCAAGGGTGAAATAGAATGCTCTCCCAATTGTTTTCTGCGGTACAGCCAATGTTTGTAGAAAGTGTCAAGGAGATATATGACCGGACCCATGAGACTTGGCATCCGACATGGAGTGCCTGAGGAGGGTGGGAAAGGCCAAGAAGTTAGCCAATTCCTAAACCACAAGAAACACAAACATTTAACCCGTACGTATGTACATGCCCTGGAGAGTTACCCAATAGCCACGCTCTGACCTGGAACTTTTCCGTTCTATAGGTTTGTTGAAACAGCTCCGCCCCAAAATAGGGGCGGACTCCACTTCGAATCTGGCGTTGATTTGCAGGACTAGATGTCACTCGAGTTCATTGGCAGGATTGGATGTCAAGCCACGCCCTGCCCCGGGGGTATTTCAAGAACCACCCAGGGCAGACACAGTTAGTTAGAACTTTGCCAGGGGCACGAATAGATCATAGATTGTGATAGTCATAGGGTGGGGGCATTGAGGCGTCAAAGATGTGTTGTACTCTAGAATAAATTAAGATAAAGGAATCACTGCTTGTCCATTCTTACCTTGTACCCGTCTGGTACTAATAATTATAACATAGTAATTTAACATTACGTCAGTGGTGACAAACGGTGAGATAACCCAGTCATCTTACAAAGTGTGAATTCAAATGGAAGCCCAAAATTCATACGACATTCGAACGTGTGAACGGGGTATTTGGTTGTCGAACACGTTTTTCGAAAGTTCGACAACCAAATACCCCGGTCACACGTTCGAACATCACTTCAAACACTTGTCTGTCGAACCGCGTTCGACGAACCGTTTGACCGTGTAAACCCCCCTTAACTCGCATTAATACAAAGGGATTTTTCCCCTTATTAATTCAAAGAGAGAGATATGGAAAGCACCATTTTGTGGTGAGAACTGAGAACGCATGTATGCAAGGTCATGGAATGATCATGGTCAAGGTCGTGGTTTCTAATGACACTCAATATGCTTGTTTGCTTCATAGTCAAATAAGAGAACTGCTAATTAGAGTCATCTTCCAATATAAATAAACCATAGAGAGCCTCTTCAAGTTCAGAGATGCTGATACCTCTAGGCTTTCAGTCATTCAGGAATTCATAAATACAATTACGATCGCTGCTGCTGTCCAATCTGCATAGACATAACTAAGCGCTAGATAATTTTAATTTTCAATGTGTGTGTGTGTGTGTGTGTGTGATTACCTAATTGTGATTACCTAATTGTGTTTACGGGAAAGAGCCCAAAGCTCGTATCTTCCCGTCTCCTGATCGGTTCCATTTTTAGACTTAGTGATACTTATCATACCTGTCCTTAAAACTATGGATTGAGGTAGCATTAACTACCTCCTCGCTTAGCGAATTCCAATTATCAACTACTCTTACACTGAAAAAGTATTTCCTTACATCCTGCAAACAAGTTTTCTTCCGAAGCTTCAAACTATGACCTCTAGTTCTAGAGCCAGCCATATCGAAATATCGATCCCTATCCACTCTATCATAACCATGAAGGAATTTAAAGACTGTCACCATATCCCCCCTTACTCTTCTAGCTTCGAGTGATGGCAAGTCTAATTCCCTCAGCCTCTCATCATAACCGAGATTGCGTATTTCTGGCACCAGTTTCGTGGCATGTCTTTGAACTTTTTCAAGCTTAGCTATGTGCTTTTTCAAGTGCGGATTCCAAAAGGGGGCTGCATATTCGAGTTTTGGCCTCACATAGGTTACATAAATATTTCTGAACATTTCCTTGTCCATGTGCCTGAAGGCTACCCTTACATTTGATAAGAATGCATATGCTGCCCTTACTACGCCATTTATATGTATTTCTGGAGACAAATCTGCCAGTATGTTTACTCCTAGATCTCTCTCATTTTCTGTCTCCTGAAGTTGTACTCCAGCCACCGAGTAGTCAAGCTTGGGCCTTCTTGCACTTGTACCCATTCTCATTACCTTACATTTTGAGGTATTGAATTTCATTAGCCACTTTTCTGACCACTCATGCAGATTATTTAGATCCTCCTGAAGTTCTCTACCATTGTTCTCGTTTTTTACTTTCTTCACAATCTTTGCATCATCTGCAAACATATTCATGAATGAATTTACAGACTCTGGTAGGTCATTTACATATACAAGGAACAAAAGTGGCCCTAAAACTGAACCCTGTGGAACTCCACTACTAACTCTTCTCCATTCAGACACTGAGTGTCTTACTCTAACCCTCTGTTCCCTTCCTTCTAAGTAAGTTTTTATCCATTCCAAGACATTTCCACCTATTCTAGCCATTGATTGCAGCTTCCTAATAAGTCTCCCATGTGGAACAGTGTCAAACGCTTTCTGGAAGTCTAGGAATATGCAATCTGCCCAGCCCTCTCTTTCCTGTAAGATTTGGCTTACCTCATCATAAAATTCTAATAAGTTTGTTACTGTTGATCTTCCTTCTCTGAAGCCATGTTGCCTCACTGACAAAAAGTTGAAGGATTCCAAGTGAAGAGAGATATGTTTCCTTAGTAGTTTCTCCATAACTTTGCAAACTATGCTGGTCAAGGAAACTGGTCTATAGTTCAGAGCCGTATCCCTCCTTCCCTTTTTGAAGATAGGTATCACATTTGCTTGTTTCCAGCATCTTGGAATCTCCCCCGACTCCAATGACTCCTTAAATATGATACTTAGTGCCACTGATATTGTGTTTGCGCATTTTTTAAGCACATGAGGGGATATGTCATCAGGACCTGTAGCTTTATGAACTTCTAAATCCATCAGCGCTTTGCATACCTCTGTGGCTGTAAGGTTGATGTTCTCTAATACCGGCCCTTGAGCTTCTATCACTGCAATCTGAGGGGGTGGGGTATTTTCTACTGTAAATACTGACTGAAACTCCTTGTTCAATTCTTTGCAGATCTCTTCGTCCGTCTCAGTGATGCTTCCATCCGCTCTCTTTAGCCTTAAAACCTGTTCTTTTACCTTCAGTTTTCCTCTGATAAAGCTGTGGAAAAGCTTGGGATTTTCTTTAGCCTTCCTGGTGATGTCCCTCTCATAATCTTTCTCTGCCTCTCTCCTTTTACTTAGGTAGTCATTTCTTGCTCTTTTGTAGGTTTGCCAGGCATTTATGTTTTTTCTCCTCCTATACCTTTTCCAGCATTTGTCTCTCCACTCCTTAGCTCTTTTACACCCATTATCGAGCCATTTCTCTCTGGCATGAATTACACCTACTTTGGTGACAGGTATGCAGCAATCTACTATCTTCCCATATTTCTCACAAAAGATGTCATACATTTCTTGTACAGATTTGTTGTAAAATAAGGTTCTCCAGTCAATAACTGCAAAAAGCTCATTCATTTTGATGTAATCTCCTTTCTGATAGTTCCTCCTCATGTCCTCAGTGCCTCTACTCTCAGGAAGAATGTCTTCAATGATATACTCCATCAACAACACACAGTGGTCACTCTTTCCAATTGGTGGTTCATACTCGATATTTTCAATATCCAACACATTATCTGTGAACACCAGATCAAGTAGTGATGGCTCATCCCCACCCCTGGCTCTTGTTGGTTCCATTACATGTTGGTGTAGGAAATTCCCTTGTACACAATCTAGGAATCTTGCCCCAAAGGAGTCCTCACCACTGTGTGGGTCAAGATTTATCCAATCTATCTCTTTATGATTAAAGTCTCCCATAATCAAAATCCTACATTTTTTCTCCCGCGCCATGTTAACAACTGAGTTTATGACTTCAATCGTACCTATATGACTTTCCTCATAAATTTCAAGCCTATTTTGGTTCCTTGGTGGGTTGTATACAACAGTTATTATAATGCTCTCTGACCCAGTATTTATGCGAGCAACAAGAAATTCCCTGAACTCACTTTCTATAGCCAAGTTTATTTCTTCAACTTGAATCCTCTCACTTATGAGCAGTGCTATCCCTCCACCAGTCCTCTCAGATCTTTCAACCCTTAGTATTCTGAAGCCCTTAGGAAAAACTGTGACACTGTTTATGTCCTCACTCAACTTAGTCTCTGTAATTGCTACTATATCTGCCTTACTGTTGTGAATCCTATCTTTTAATTCTACTGCCTTACCAGCTAATCCATCAGCATTTGTGTATAACATGTGTGTGTGTGTGTGTGTGTGTGTGTGTGTGTGTGTGTGTGTGTGTGTGTGTGTGTGTGTGTGTGATGTGTGTGTGTGTGTGTGTGTGATTACCTAATTGTGATTACCTAATTGTGTTTACGGGAAAGAGCACAAAGCTCGTATCTTCCCGTCTCCTGATCGGTTTCATTTTATACTTAGTGATACGTGTGTGTGTGTGTGTGTGGTGTGTGTGTGTGTGTGTGTGTGTGTGTGTGTGTGTGTGTGTGTGTGTGTGAGCATATCCTATCCTCACGAAAAAGAAAAACAAGATATAAATATTATTACTCTAATAAAGTACCCTTCACAACCGACCCTAGAGCCCCCCTCAAAAAAATAAACAAGCAAACAAACAAACAACCTCCCTTCATTAGGGGTAGAACAAAATAAACGGGAATATATTAGGAAAAAAAAATAAGATAGGAACCCAGCAATATATATATATATATATATATATATATATATATATATATATATATATATATATATATATATATATATATATATATATATATATATATATATATATATATGTGTGATTACCTAATTGTGATTACCTAATTGTGTTTACGGGAAAGAGCCCAAAGCTCGTATCTTCCCGTCTCCTCATCGCTTCCATTTTAGACTTAGTGATACTTATCATACCTGTCCTTAAAACTATGGATTGAGATAGCATTAACTACCTCCTCGCTTAGCCAATTCCAATTATCAACTGCTCTTACACTGAAAAAGTATTTCCTTACATCCTGCAAAGAACTGTTCTTACGAAGCTTCAAACTATGACCTCTAGTTCTAGAGCCAGCCATATCAAAATATCGATCCCTATCCACTCTATCATAACCATGAAGGAATTTAAAGACTGTCACCATATCCCCCCTCACTCTTCTAGCTTCGAGTGATGGTAAGTCTAATTCCCTCAGCCTCTCATCATAACTGAGATTGCGTATTTCTGGCACCAGTTTCGTGGCATGTCTTTGAACTTTTTCAAGCTTACCTATGTGCTTTTTCAAGTGCGGATTCCAAAAGGGGGCTGCATATTCGAGTTTTGGCCTCACATAGGTTACATAAATATTTCTGAACATTTCCTTGTCCATGTGCCTGAAGGCTACCCTTACATTTGATAAGAATGCATATGCTGCCCTTACTATGCCATTTATATGTATTGTGTGTGTGTGTGATTACCTAATTGTGATTACCTAATTGTGTTTACGGGAAAGAGCCCAGAGCTCGGATCTTCCTGTGTGTGTGTGTGTGTGTGTGTGTGTGTGTGTGTGTGTGTGTGAAGGGTACTTTATTATAGTATAATATTTTTATCTTGTTTTTCTTTTTAGAGAGGAACTATATATATATATATATATATATATATAATATATATATATATATATATATATATATATATATATATATATATATATATATATATATGGGACTTATTATTACTAAGCCAAGGCGCTACCAACTATACCACAGAAGGTTAAAGGGAATCAAATCTCACAGCTTATATCTGCTATGGTAGAAATGAACGCATTCTCTCTCTCTCTCTCTCTCTCTCTCTCTCTCTCTCTATATATATATATATATATATATATATATATATATATATATATATATATATATATATATATATATATATATATATATATATATATATATTAATCGATTAAGCACATTACATATGTGAAAACATGAATCATTTTTTACCCCGACCGGGACTCGAACCTAGGACTTATGATTACTAAGTCAAGGCGCTACCACTACACCACAGTGGTGTAGTGGTAGCGCCTTGACTTAGTAATCATAAGTCCTATGTTCGAGTCCCGGTCGGGGTAAAAAATGATTCATATATATATATATATATATATATATATATATATATATATATATATATATATATATATATATATATATATATAGAGAGAGAGAGAGAGAGAGAGAGAGAGAGAGAGAGAGAGAGAGAGAGAGAGAGAGAGAGAGAGAGAGAGAGAGAGAGAGAGAGAGAGAGAGAGAGAGTATAAAATGAAAAACCCAAAGGCCTCCTATGACCGAAATACCCCACAAGCCTTCCTTATCTGCCCATCACCCACCTCCCCTTCTTAATAAACGGGGGTAGGGGTGGAAAGAAGCTTAACATTAGCAGAATAGTGCAGTATATGCAAATGGACAATTCCGTGTGCTTTACTCTGTGACAAACGCCTCACGTTCATTGCAGTTAACATTGCTGCGTTAAAAAGAAAAAGAAAAACTTTTGAAAAACTCAAATGGCGTTCAGTAATTGCACTGAAGCCGTAACGGAAAACAGCTTGCGAAACGTAAAGTGATTTATGTCTTTATATTTAAGGAATGTTCAGCATGGCACATAAGTGGAAACAGAAAACAGTTCGTGAAACGAAATCTTTTCTTATCATATACGTCAAGAGATGCTCAATAGAGCACAAAAGCCGTAACGGAAAACAGTTCGCAAAAAAGAAAACTATTTTATGTGGTGCCATAAGGGATACTCAGTGGAGTACTGAAACCATCACGGAAATCAGTTTGCGAGATGAAAGTAATTTTATCTAGTTTAAATAAATTTTCCTCTGCCTCTCACATTTCAGCTCTGCATTACCTTTCTTCCTTCTCCTGGGTTAGCAAACAAGAATACTGCTTTTATGTTCCCCTGCGCGTAGTAAAAGTCGACTAAATGGGCGAAGTATGTGGATCAGATTCTCCCCTACGGATTTATCTTCAACATAGTTTGAAGCTCTCGTTTTGACTGGGCCACCTCCCTTATAAAGGGGATTGTGGCCATTGTATATGAATGGAAATCAAGGGATGCTCAGTAGAGCACATGAGCAGAAACGGAAAACAGTTCGCGAAATGAAAATTATATTAATTAGATAATTCCAAGTTGAACAGAAGCGATAAGAAACAGTTAGCGAAACACAGGCTAAATTAATCAAGGAAAATCAACGGATGAACACTCGAGCATATAAGTGAAAACCAAAAACGTTCGTTCGCAAAACGAAATTTTTCTAACATAATGAGATCAAAGGACGTTCAGTGGGGCACAATAGCTACAAACAAACAAACAAATATTTATTCCCATTTTTGTACAATGGTTATTCTTCTACAATTTAGGAATAACTTATAAGTAGACATGTAATAGAACTAATAAGTAAGAGGGTAATACATACAGTTAATTTAAATGTAGCTTTACCAATAAATAATAATGCTGTAATAAGTTAACAATAATGTTAATAATAAAGTAGTAATAATAACACTCGATACAGAATCATTATTTTCGGCATCATCACCTTATTTGTTTTTCCTACAATGAGAATAATTAGTTCTTACCTTAGAGGAAGAGAAGGCGATATCAGTTTACATATAGAGAGGTTAGTGTCAAAGGAAATTGCATTAAATCATTTAATTAATGTGTGAGCAACAACTATTTGTCCAAAAGAAAAATATATAGTTTCCCTTTGAAAGCTGTGAAGGAGGATGAATATTTAAGATGCTCTGAAAAAGTGTTCCAAAATGTTGGCCCTTTAATAGTAATCATCTTTGAACTTGCTTCTGTGCTTGTTCTCTGAATAAAAACGCTCACTGCTCTGTCTTGTGTTGGTTCCCCTTACATCCCTGACTGATTTTAAATGAAATAGCCAGCTAGGATAATGATGGTCCAAAATTTTGCATACAAAAACATAAATAGCATAAGCGACCTTGTTTTCTGCCCGCAGACACCCAAGTTTTTTGAGAGCTGGTGCGATGTAGTTATATTTTCTTATTCCTCACAGGGCAACTCGAGCTGCAAAATGAATAAGCTTCTGTATTCTGTTTATCTCAGTCTTTGTGGTAGCTCCCCAAACAGTTGTGCAGTAATTAAAGTGACTTAGGGCTAAAGATTAAACAACAGTTATTCGAGCGGTAGTCTCAAAATTGTATTTTATACATTTTAAGTACATTAATGTTCCTGTAACCTTTTTGCATACTTTATCTATATGGGAATAAAACAACATGTACTTAACAAAGTGAATTCCTAGATTTTTTACTGTTTTGCTAGGTGTAATGATATTGCCGCAAAAATTAATTGTGTTTTCTGGAATTTATGCTCTATGGAACCTTGAGCCAATAAATATGCATTGTGTTTTACTTTCATTAATTAAGAGCCCAATTTCTTGAAAATAGGTTTTAATTTTTGACTGTTTTCTGCTCTTAAGGTTAGCTCTGGGAGATTATTAATATCACCACTAAGGAGTAGATGAGTGTCATCTGCATATTGATAAGTTACATAAATGGAGAAGAGGATAGGACCAAGTACTGATCCCTGTGGAACACCAAATGATAAATTTTTTGGCATAGAGATAATACTGTTAAGACGAATAGACTGTTTGAGATTAGATAGATACTCTCTAAACCAACTCGGATCAATATTTAGGTTAGTACATTTACTTATAAGAATTTCAGAGTTTACACTGTCGAAGGGTTTTGATAAGTCTAATAATACAAACAGAGAGGTTTTTTTCATATCTATATTATTATAGATACTATTCGTAACTTTGAGCAGAGCAGTTTCCGACGAGAGTTTCGGTCTGAAACCATGTTGGTTAATAGCTAATAGTCTATTTGACTCTAACTATGACATAAGTTGGCATGCAACAATTTTTTCTTATATTTTAGAGAAAATGGGTAGCAGGGAAATGGGACGATAGTTTATCACATCTTTTCTGTCCCCCTTTTTATGCAGGGGTAGGTATTGCATGTGATTTTTTCCAAGAGTCAGGAGACCTTTTAGTAACAATGGAAGTGTTCATAATAGCTGGAATATAAGATGCAATCATGGATAGAGCATCTTAGCTGATTTTTTTTATGAGTGTGACACGGGGACAGGCGGAAACTGCCCTCATCAATAAAGGCCCGGGCACGAGAAAATACCAAGACGAAGGAAAAGAAAAAGGTTAAGGACAAAGCAGAGATGAGGTAATGTCAAACAGAGGAAAACGACAGATAGAAAAAAACAGTCAAAGTACAGAGGACCCAGAGATATGGAGGACTAGGCTCTGAGATGACGATAGATCTGCTTTTTGAAGGATGAAAGGTCATAAGAATTAGGAAAGACAGAAGGAGGAAGTGAGTTCCTGAGTCTGGAGGTAGATGAGAAGAAGCAGTCGCTGCACCGACTAATCTGCAAGCTACAAATCTCCACACAGTACCTGTGAGATGAGACCGCTTGGTGAGTGTTACACGGCCTCGGCAGTGGGGAGGGATGCAACTCGCCAATTCATCAGAGCAGCGATGGAAGTAGTAGCAATTGAAAAGAGAAAGGGAAGATACCTTTCGGCAGAGAGAGAGAGAATCCAGATTAGAAGTAAGAGAAGGAGCATTATTGAGTCTGACTGCCTTATATTCACCCTATCAAGAAGATAAGTATAAGAAGAAGCACCCCAGATGTGTGAGCAGTATTCTAAGTAGGGACAGATAAGACCTTTATAAATATTAGGTAACTGTAATAGGAAAAGTAATGACGAAAACGAAACAAAACCCCCAATTTTTTGGATGAAGATTTAGAAATTTGGATTATGTGATTCCTCCAAGACAAGTTAGAGGCTATATGGATTCCTGATATGTTGATAGAATTAAGAGGGTAAATTTCATTAGTTTCGAAGACAATAGGGTTATCAGGAGGAGAAGAAAATAAAGAGATAGCCAGAAACTGTCTTGGAGGCTTTGAATTTAACTAAATTTTGAGTGCCCCACTCAGATACTCTCTGCAAATCAGAGTTAAGAGTAGAAGAAAGAGTGATACGAGACTGATTACGAGTAACAGATGAAGGTTGTGAAGAAAAGGCAGAGGAAAAGTGAAGGGTAGATTCATCAGCAAAGGCATGAAGAAGTGAGGAAGATGGAGATTGTAGAAGATCATTGATGAAGAGAAGGAACAGAGTAGGTGAAAGAACAGAGCCCTGTGGAACACCACTGGTAATAGAGAAAGGGCTACATGTTGCACCATCAACAACTACAGATATAAAACAGTCGGTAAGAAAACAGGAAATCAGAGAACAGAAAGAAGGGGTAAAGCCATAGGCAGGGAGTTTGGCCAACAGAGCCTTGTGCCAGATTCTGTCAATAGCCTTAGAGATATCAAGGGCGACGACAAAGGATTCCCCATAGTTCCTCAGAGAAGATGACCATACATGAGTAAGATAGGACAGGAGATCACCAGTGGATCTTGCCTTGTGGTAGCCGTACTGGTGATCGGAGATATGTGAGTTAGATTCAAGGCATTTCAAGAAGTGAGCATTGAGCAAAGTTTTGAAAACTTTAGCAATAGAGGAGGTTAGGGCAATAGGTCAGTAGTTTGAAGGAATATAGAGGTCACCCTTCTTAGGAACAGGCTGAACTAGAGCATGCTTCTAAGATGAAGGATAGATACTTGTTGACAGAATGAGGCGAAATAGATGTCAAAGCATGGGAGCCAGTTCATCTGCAAACTCCTTAAGGAACCTTGCAGGGATACCATCAGGACCAGATGCCTTGTTCGTCTTTAGTGAGCAAAGAACCTTATGAACTTTGCGTGAAGAAAGGATAAGGGAGGGCATAGGGTTAGAGAGGGGTAAAGATTGAGGAACAGGTGTGATGGAATTATTTATAGAAGGGTTGGCAGAAAAATGAGAGCCAAAGAGAGTGGCTTTGTCAGTGGGAGAGCAAGCTATAGAACCATCAGAATGAATGAGGGGGAGAACTTGAGTTACAGATGTTTTTGGAGAGGTTTTTGGCAAAGGACCACAAGCATTTGTCAGTGGGAGAGGAGCTAAGGCCATCAACTTTCCTTCTTGTAAAGGAAGCCTTAGACCTTCGAATCTGAGTAGTACAGCGATTCCTAGCCTGGATAGCCAAGGAGCAGGCACGGTCAAACCAAGGTTTAGGGGGAGAGAAAGTTTTTGTAGAAGAGGGGATGCACACCTCCATTCCCGCGGTCATGATCTCGGAACTTTTAGAACTACCTGATCAGGGTTGCAGGACTAAAAGCAGTAGTCATACCATGGGAAGTCAGAGAGGAAGATATGCAAATTTTCATGTTGGGTACGCTCGGGATTGGTGGAGGGGGAGCGAAAATGGAAGAGACTGAGATCATAGAGTGGTCAGACTTACCAAGAGGGGAAAGCACAGAATAAGAGTAGTTTGAAGGGTTAGAAGTAAAAAATAGGTCAAGAGAGTTTGCTGCATGTTCGTGACGATCAGGAGCACGAGTAGGATGTTTGATAATTTGCTCCAGATCATGAGTAATAGAGAAAGCAAGGGCCTCGCTTCCTCCCACATCAGTGTGAGAAGAATGAAGCCACTCACTGTTGAGTACATTGAGGTCTCCAATGTAGAGAACATTGGCATGTATGTGAGAAGATAGCAAGGACTCATGGCACAATGACAGATATTCAAAGAGAGACACAAACTCGGTGGACTTTGGAGAACAGTAGCAGAAGCAAAGGAAAATAGTGGTAGTGGAGAGATAGATTTTTAGCCAGAGAACATCAAAGTCAGGAGATTCAAGGTCCATGAGCCTCGCAATAGGAGTGTTAGTGTTGCAGAAGGCATAGACCCCACCTTTGGAACAAAAACGAGTATACATATTATAGTGAGAGATTTGAAATGGGTCAGTGGAAGCATGTATAGATAGCTGGGTTTCAGATAAGAGGAGGAGGCTAGGGATGAAAGTACCCAAGTGCTGTTCCACAGACGAAAGATTAGAGTTCAGCCCATGAATGTTAGATAAGTGAAGAGTGAAAAAAGCAGATCTATTGGGAGGTGTAAGGTTAAGGGCAGAACCATTAATGCGACCAGGGGTGTTTGCCCTCAAGCCAATAGTGGGGTCAACACGACCCCGGAGATTCTTCGCACCCCTCTATGCCGGGTACTGGGAAATAAAATGGCATACCATCTGGACCACAAGAGCCAGAGTTTCTTAGGCTCTTTATGGTAAGAATTAGGGTACCACAATCGACAGGATTTATCTTGAACTACTCTCTTGTGTTTACATGGGAAATATTGACATTAAGTATTTTTTTTTTTATGATTGTGACACCAGGACGGATAAAAAAAAATTATAAAATAAAACAGCCCTCATCGGGCCTGGGCACGAAGAATACATAAAGTAAAGAGAAACAGAGATGAAGAGTATAATGACTTGTCAGATGTGAAGGGATAATAAGAGATGTGTGATGAATATCCAAGAATATTCAGTGTAGCTGTAGGCATAAAAAAAGATACTCATGTTCACTGAGTTGATGTTTTCTTGTGTTTTCTTATATGTATTTTTCCCAACGTTAGCAAAATAATTATTAAAGCTTTCCGCTTTGTCTTTCAACTCCGTGATATTTTCATAACTCTCTGAGGTAGTCTTGCCATTTGGAATCATACTTCTTAGCACTTTCCATGTTGCTGCTGTATCATGTCTAGAGGCATTAAATTGTTTTTTGTAAAAGTCTTTTTTACTTATAATGATGAGAGATCTGACGCGTTTCTTTTCTACTTTATAAGGTTCAAGGAGAGCCATATAATATCTATTCATTTTTAGCTCTTTTTGTATTTGATTTCTGATTTGCACTGCCTCTTTGATGTCATTAGCTAGCCAGGGGGCTGAGTGGCGGGTTATTTTTCTTGTTACAATGGGTGCACAACTATCTAAGCATTCACGGAAGACTTTTGTAAGAAAACGGTTTGCGAAACTTCTATAAGAGACGACCAGATGAGTACAAAAATAATTACATAGAACACTATACACATTATTCAAGTATTAAATTAAAGACAAAACGGACTGAGGTTAGTAAGGGCATACACTCAGGGTAACGATTGCATATGCCAAAACAGATCCTTCGCAAGAAGGCAACCGTCCTAGACCTTGCTAGAAAAGGGAGTTCGTGACGTAAAAACAGAATCAATCAATCATCAGTCAATCACTATGCACATTATTCAAGTATTAAATGAAAGACAAAGGCTGCAGCTAAATATAAAAGAAGAAGAATAAGAAGGAAGAGGAGGAGGAGGAGGAGGAGGAGGAGGAGGAGGAGGAGGAGGAGGAGGAGGAGGAGGGAGGAGGAGGAGGAGGAGGAGGAGGAGGAGGAGGTAGTACAACCTGACTTTAGATACCCATTGGAAGAAGAAGAAGAAGAAGAAGAAGAAGAAGAAGAAGAAGAAGAAGAAGAAGAAGAAGAAGAAGAAGAAGAAGAAGAAGAAGAAGAAGAAGAAGAAGAAGCAACAGGAGGAGCTACAAAGAGGAAGAAGAAGAAGAAGAAGAAGAAGAAGAAGAAGAAGAAGAAGAAGAAGAAGAAGAAGAAGAAGAAGAAGAAGAAGAAGAAGAAGAAGAAGAAGAAGAACAACAACAACAACAACAACAACAACAAAAGACAATCTGTACATCTCTACATTACCTATCCATTGCATCAGCAGCAGCAGCAGCAGCAGAAGAAGAAGAAGAAGAAGAAGAAGAAGAAGAAGAAGAAGAAGAAGAAGAAGAAGAAGAAGAAGAAGAAGAAGAAGAAGAAGAAGAAGAAGAAGAAGAAGAAGTACAACAACAACAACAACAACAACAACAACAACATTAAAAGCGAAAAGTACAAGCTGATATAAGTTAGCGATTGCAGAAGAAGAAATCAACAACAACAACAACAACAATAAAAACGACAACTACAACAAGGACAACCTGACATTAGTTAGTGATTTCAGAAGAAGAAGAAGAAGAAGAAGAAATAGCAGGATATGCTGAAGAAGAACAAAACAACAACAACTACAGCCTGATATTATTTAGTAGAAGAAGAAGAAGAAGAAGAAGAAGAAGAAGAAGAAGAAGAAGAAGAAGAAGAAGAAGAAGAAGAAGAAGAAGAAGAAGAAGGAGGAGGAGGAGGAGGAGGAGGAGGAGGAGGAGGAGGAGGAGGAGGAGGAGGAGGAGGAGGAGGAGGAGGAGGAGGAGGAGGAGGACGAGACGAGGACGAGGACGAGGACGAGGACGAGGACGAGGACGAGGACGAGGACGAGGACGAGGACGAGGACGAGGACGACGGACGAGGACGACGGACGACGACGACGACGACGACGACGACGACGACGACGACGACGACGACGACGACGACGACGACGACGACGACGACGACGACGACGACGACGACGACGACGACGACGACGACGACGACGACGACGACGACGACGACGACGACGACGACGACGACGACGACGACGACGACGACGACGACGACGACGACGACGACGACGACGACGACGACGACGACGACGACGACGACGACGACGACGACGACGACGACGACGACGACGACGACGACGACGACGACGACGACGACGACGACGACGACGACGACGACGACGACGACGACGACGACGACGACGACGACGACGACGACGACGACGACGACGACGACGACGACGACGACGACGACGACGACGACGACGACGACGACGACGACGACGACGACGACGACGACGACGACGACGACGACGACGACGACGACGACGACGACGACGACGACGACGACGACGACGACGACGACGACGACGACGACGACGACGACGACGACGACGACGACGACGACGACGACGACGACGACGACGACGACGACGACGACGACGACGACGACGACGACGACGACGACGACGACGACGACGACGACGACGACGACGACGACGACGACGACGACGACGACGACGACGACGACGACGACGACGACGACGACGACGACGACGACGACGACGACGACGACGACGACGACGACGACGACGACGACGACGACGACGACGACGACGACGACGACGACGACGACGACGACGACGACGACGACGACGACGACGACGACGACGACGACGACGACGACGACGACGACGACGACGACGACGACGACGACGACGACGACGACGACGACGACGACGACGACGACGACTACTACTACTACTACTACTACTACTACTACTACTACTACTACTACTACTACTACTACAAAAACGAGTTGAATACCCCTACGCTACAGTTTTTAGCCATGATGAAGAAAAAGAAGAATGGGGGGGGGGGAGTTGGGGTATGCAGAAGAAGAAACAAGAACAACAACAACAGCATCAAATAGAATCCTATAATAGTTAGCCAATCCAGAGAGGAATGTAATTTAACCCTTTCCCTCTTCTGTAGGCAGTAAATAAAGGGGAGGGTTCGGTAAATCAATAATAATATTTATGGTTCTGCCTTCAAGCCAAATGCACCTGTAGATCCCATATCTCAACGGCCTGCGGTATAAAATCAATTTTATATTCAATAGATAGGCTACCTAGTCTTGCATTAACGTAATACAGTGCTGCCTATATTGTGTCAGAGCGTAGGTTGAATCCATTCATCAGTGATCGAGGTATATTAGATTTCGATGTATGTGTACTTTGACTCGGCAGATGACCCTTACAAGGGGATTGCGTAAATTGTTTGTATATATATATATATATATATATATATATATATATATATATATATATATATATATATATACCTGGCCTCATTCCCCCTTGCAAAGAGAGTGGCCGAGCCAAGAAACACGCATTCATCGTGATCCACACATACCTCAGCCACTCCTCTTAGCTCCTTGAGGATAAAGGGTTGCCACATTTCCCCCCCTTCCACCCTTCTTGGTCACCAACAAGTTAGGCAGGCAAGGATAATTAGCAATGAGGCTCGAGAGCCACAGCTGGTTTACCCCTACCACTTCACCCATGGCAACTCCCCTCACACCCGTCCATTACAGGTCACTCAGCCAGCAGTAGCGAGAAATCCCTTTGGCATGTGTCACCTATACACAATCTTCCACCACTCATTTCTATCGCTTGCATGCTCTCTTTCATGCTCCACTGACATTCCACGTGCATTCAATGCCCTTTTCACGCCATCTATCCATCTCATTCTAGGTCTTCCTCTTGATCTAACTCCAATCACATCTGCACTCCACACTTTCTTCACTATTCGTGTATTACTCATCCTTTCCATGTGTTCAAATCAACTTAACATTCTCTGATGTAACCTACACAGCAGGTTCCATTCTACACTCGTTCTCTGCCTTAAATCTTCATTTCTTACTTTATCTATCCTCGATACACCAGTCATACTTCTTGTTCCTTTCCTCCTCTCTTGCATTCCAAATCTCTGCTCCGTACAGTGCTGTTGGCACAATCACACCTTCATATATCCTTCGCTTTGCATTCATTCCCAAATATCTATATCTCAATACATTTTTCAACCCACCTAGACATTTACTAGCTTCCTTCACTCTATGACTCACCTCTGCTTCCACTTGTTCACTCATTCACACATGTGACCCCAGATACTTAAAGCTTTGAACTTCAAGCAACTCCCCATTCACTCCTATATTCAATCTGTCAACATTAACATTCCTCATGCACCTCATGACTTTACTTTTAACAATATTCACTCGCAACTTCCTTCTTTCACACACCCTAACAAACTCAGTCACCAAATGATTCAGTTCATTCTCAGTATCATCCACTAGTACAGGATCATCTGTAAATAGCAACTGATTCAATTTTCACAACCTTCCATTCTCGCACGCTCCTTCAAAAAACTTCTTTTTATTCCTTGCAAAATCCTCAGGAAAGCATCTACTCCACCTTACATCCGCTTCTCATTTTTGCCTCCCTCACCACAAGCTTCGCTAACCTCCTTTTTGCACAATGCCTTTCATACATCTCTAGATTACCTACCTGCAACCATACCTCAAAAGTCTGCTTCTTTTCAGCCACAACTGGACTCACCTGCTCATTCCGCCATTCACTACCTTTCCATTTACTTCCACCAGTTAGTCTCCTTCCGCACACTGCTTTGACACACTTCACGACTTCCTCCTTGAAACAACCCCATTCTTCTTCCACGCCCTCCTCCAATTTCTGTTTTACTACATTCCACACACTCCTCAGACTAGCATTATACTCACATTATTTATTTTTTTTTGTTAAAATCACTCTTCCTCTCTCGCTTCTCCTCTTTCTCCACTTTTCTCATACTCTCACACTACCTTCCACTAAATAATGATCATATATTCCACCACTAGTTCCTCTCAGTACATTCACATCCAATACTGTTCCAATCACCCTCCTTTTCACCACAACATAATCTATTAATGTTTTGTCAACTACTCTACCATTATCTACTCTGACCAATGTATATGTGTACATCTTTCTTTTTAAATGTAGTATTAGCAATCAACATCTCTCTCTCAATACACATTTCTATAATTTTCTCTTCACTCTCATTCCTACCAGGTACTCCCTATTTCCCAATTACACCATCCACTGGCTCATTCCCTACTATAGCATTCAAATCTCTCATCAACACCACATTCACATTCATCCCCAAGTCTTCCACACACTCGTTCATTTTCATCAAAAATTCATCTCTTTCTTTCTCATTTCTTTCACTGCCAGGGCAATAAGCTCTTACAAGTGCCCAAACCTCGCATCCCTTTAGCCACTATTATTCACTTACTTATCTCTTCGCTTACCAACAAAGCCACTTCCTCTCCCTTTCTCATCTCCAGACACCCTACCTATCACACTCCCAAATGTTACCTCACCATTTCCTTTTATCTTAGTTTCGCTCAGTGCAAGTACATCTATCTTTCTCTCCAAAAACATACTTCCTATCACCTCCCTCTTACCTTCATGTACACCACAAGTATGCATATTCAGAGACCCAATTACTAGGGTTCTGGCTGGATTTCTCCTGCCAGAATACCTCCCCATATTTTGGCCACTCGTAGGATGAAAATACAGTGGAGGGGATTCCCAATCCTCCCACTCCACCCCATTAAGTCAACTTCTTCGACACGTAGGGGAACACGGAAGAGGTATTCTACCCCCTCCCTCAGAGGGGGTTTCATGTGGCACAATGAGTTCCCATTCAATTGGGGGTGACACAGGTTGAAACTATAAGGGATATTAATGTCAGGTTTGTCACTTTCCACCTTGAGCGCTCTACCAAGAAGTTACCGCGGCTTTCATAAACAATAAATAATAAATGAATAAATAAATTACTTAATTTAGTAGGTGAGAGCGATTTTTTTAGATATGTGTGGTCGTTTCACATAAAAATCATTGTGAAAAACCACATTCCTATATCACTTTAGAAAATGTAAACATTACAATTACTTTCCCAAACTGAATCAATGGCCTACAGGCACAAGTGTCCAGCCATTTCGTGGGAGCAAACAATGGTCATACCAAAATAAACAGCAAAGAGCAAATGGAACAATCCCCTATATGCGAGACTACAGAAAGAGACACGATACAAACCTCTCTTATCGCCGTCCAAGCACAAGAGACTTCTCCTGGAGTGATGGCTCTTACAACCCTAGACACTCACCTAGGCATACAAACTTTGGGAAGGCCCGATCATACCACGGCACGTACTCAAACCAGCATTACACATCCAACGGCAGGTACAGACACCAGGATCCATGGGCTAACCCCAGAACACACTACAATGATGAATTCCCAGCAGAATCATACAGTCGAAACTACAACTATGACTATGGATACCACCCCAATGAAACATGGTAATACCTCGTCTCCTGCTGTTGCTGTTACTGCTGTCGATGTGAAAGTTACTTGTAAATATAATGATAGATTATCTGTCGTACATATAAATGCACAATCCCTGTTATCCCATATACTAGAAATTGAACATATGCTTGTACAAGAAAATATTGATGTTCTTTGCATTAGCGAATCATGGCTGTATCCGTCAATTAACAATGCATTTATTAATATTCCTTCATATAATATTTATCGCTATGACAGTGGTAGAGGTGGAGGTGTATGTTTATATGTTAAAAATTATTTGAAGGCCACTGAACTAAATCTTGAAACTGAGAAGCACGAAGGAGTGGAAGATAAATGGATCTCTGTCCAACATAAAAAGTTTCCTTCTATTATCATAGGCTGCGTGTACCGCCACCCCAAAGCCTCGGTAACCTCTTTTAGCTATATTTTGGACGTTTTTAAGGAGATAATTTTAAAAAACAAACCAGTTTTTATATATGGCGATTTTAATGATGATCAACTAAAAAGAGAAAATAAAATGAGTAGACTTATTAAGAATTTAAATCTAGAACAGATTATAAATAAACCAACTAGAATCACTCCCACTTCAGTTTCCCAAATCGATCTAGTAATAACAAACTCCAAACATATGATAACTAAGTGTGACGTAATGCCAAGCCCTATAGCAGACCACGAGGAAATTGTAACGTCCCTAAATATCCGCAAACCAAAGAGACAACCAATCTTTAAAACATTCAGATGCTTAAGAAATTATTCACAAGAATTACTTTGTAGTTTACTTATGAATGAAGTACATAAATTAAATGAAATTCTATATACCGATAATATCAATAAACAAGTAAGAATTTTAACCAGTGTCCTATCATCATGTATAGATCGATGTGCACCACTCGTGACAAGAGAAATATTTCGTCCCCCCGCTCCTTGGATAACAGATGACATAAAAAACATTATGAAAGAAAGAGACAAACTACAAAATGAAGTAAAGCTACAAAGAGATAATATCCCTTTAAGAGAAAAGTTTACAGAGCATAAGAAACAAGTAAAATCATTATTAAGTAACAGTAAGAAACAGTATTACAAAAATGAATTTCAAAACGCTAAAGGCAATATCTCTGATACATGGAAAATTGCTAAAACCATGCTTTCCAATAACTGTAATAAAAGTAGTAACATATCAATTATACCCGATGAGGTAGATGTAAGTGCTAAAGCAGAAGAGTTCAATAATTTTTTCGCTGAAGTGGGGAAAAAAACCTTTGAAAAAACAAAAAAAGAAATAATAAATGAAATCAATAATAGTAATGGTGGTAATAATAATAATAATGATGATGGTAGTAGTAATAATAATAGAAATGTTCATAATGGTGTAAATAATAATGATGGTGGTAGTAATGGTAATGATAATAGTGATGATGGTAGTAATAATAATAATAATGTTCAAGAACATAGTGCATTCAATAGAAGTAATGATGTCTTTAACCCTACTACAGTAGATTGTAATACAGTAATCTTAGTAATAAAAAATCTGAAAGACTCTAATGCATATGGATCAGATGGAATTTGTTTTCGTTTTATTAGAGATTCATTATTTGTAATAGCTTATTATCTGACGGTAATAATCAATACTTCCATAGTTACCAATATCTACCCAGATTTATGGAAAACTCCCCATGTAATTCCTGGTTTTAAAAATGGAAATCCTGACGACGTCTCTAACTATAGACCAATCTCTTTACTACCAATTTTATCAAAGATACTTGAAAAGATTGTTGCAAATCAGTTAAGTGAGTTTCTTGAAAAAAATAAACTTATTGCAAAAAGTCAACACGGTTTCAGGCCAAAATTATCAACTGAAACTGCCTTATTGAAAATATCAGATGAAATATACAAAAATATAGATAATAAGAAAATATCATTGCTACTACTACTCGATCTTTCTAAAGCTTTTGATAGTGTACACCATACCACTCTATTAGAAAAATGCAAAAAAATGAACATTGACCCAAGCTGGTTCGAGAACTATTTAAAAAACCGCTACCAGTCAGTCAGAATAAAAGATGTAGTCTCAAGTCGCAAGAAGGTATTGTTTGGGGTCCCTCAGGGATCGATCCTAGGACCTATACTTTTTCTAATATATGTAAACGATCTAGTAAAATATTTACCTAACTGTTATGTCATTCAATATGCTGACGATACTCAAATCTTAATTGAAGGAGAAATTAATGATTTAGAAAATATTATTCGTAGAGCAGAAGAAATTTTGTATATGGCTAAACGTTACTTTCTAAAAAATGGTCTGTTACTTAATGAAACTAAAACCCAATCTATTCTTATCGGATCCAGACAATTATTATCAGAAGTTGATGACAATCTTCATATAAATTTTAACGGTAATATCATTAAGCCAATGAACTCGGTAAAGAACCTAGGTGTCTATTTTGACCGTTACATGAATTTTGAAATGCATATAGATGAAATTTATAAAAAAGTAATGGGTACTCTAATATATCTAAATAGGGTAAAAGACTCATTTGAAACATCAACTCGTATAATAATTGTCCAGTCCTTAGCTATGAGTTTAATTAATTACTGTCTCAAAGTTTGGGGATGTACCAATAAGACTCAATTACAAAGAATACAAAAGTTACAAAACTTTGCAGCACGAGTGGCTGTTGGCAATGTAAGAAAATACGAGCACATCTCTCCTGTTTTAAAAGATCTAGAATGGATAAAGATTAGAGATAAATATGTTTTTGATATATGTACCTTTGTTTTTAATATACTAAGAAACAATATTCCTGATTGCTTGTATAATTTTTCTACAGTAAGCTCAGTTACCGGGTTAACTACCCGTCAAGGGGAAGATTTATTAGTACGAAGGTCTAAAACTGATATTGGCTCAAGAGATATAAACATTCGTGGACCTCATTTATATAATCAGCTTCCCAGAGAACTAAAAAATGCTGGTTCAGTGTATACTTTTAAATATAATCTTAAGAAGTTGCTCTTAAAGGAAGATTTTACTTGTAAATTTTAATGGTACACTCATCTTTATGATTTGCTTGTTTTAGTATGTCTATATCGTACACCACAGATGTCTATCTGGAATATATATGTATCTTATTTAAATACCCAATGTACATTGGAATAAAGGATTATTATTATTATTATTATTATTATTATTATCCTAACAAACCTAATCAAACTTAATTCAGTTTTAAAGGAAATTATGATCCTCAGCTTAATAGCAAAAATATTCTTATATTCTTTTCGCATTCTTAGGACAAATTTTAGTGTAAACTTTCCCCCCACCAAAAAAAAATAAATCATTAATATATTTCTCTAAACAGTTGCACATTACCTTTCCCCATTCTCATTTATATCAATGTAAAAGAATTTTTTTTCGAGAAATGTTTCAGTAAATGTTTCTCTGACATATTTCTTTCGCATTTAATCTCCTTCAAAACATCGTCTGCTCACAAAAAAATTTGGTTTCACATCAAATTTCCAACAAAACATTGTTTTAATCCGATTCTTACAACATTTACCTCCGCGCTAACACTCATTCTGAACCCTTTATGGATCATTTATCGTCATTTCTGAAGCAATTAACTTGAATTAATATGCTTTCCTATTTTTATAATTGATATATTTGAGGATGCAAAGAATCACAGGGTGTTTGCAGGAGATTTTTTTTTTTTTTTTAGTATTTTCTTTCTTGGGTCGATCTATCTGATTCCCACTCCGTCAGTGAGAAAGAGAGAGAGAGAGAGAGAGAGAGAGAGAGAGGAGAGAGAGAGAGAGAGAGAGAGAGAGAGAGAGAGAGAGAGAGAGAGAGAGAGAGAGAGAGAGAGAGAGAGAGAGAGAATTTCTTCATTTCGTGTTTGCTCCACTGATTGGCGCTGGGTGTCCCCCGTACCTCAGTATCTGATAATTGAACCCCTTTCTCTTGCATTTAGGTTTTGGTACCGGTACCAGAGCTTGTTAACTTGGTTAATGGTACCCGTGACTGATACCGTTTGTTTTCTGGTACCAGGGTAGGTACCTTTTCTTCTTTGGCACCATATTTCAGATTGGTACCAGTTGTTTTTGGTACCTATAACGACATCTTTTGTCTTATTAGGTTCTTGAATTGTTACCTTCTTATTTCTGGCACCAGTGCTGGTACCTTCAGTTTTCTGGTACTCGTAGTAGTTAGTGTAGTATTCTTGTACCCAATAATGGGAACCAAATGTTAATTACCTGTAGTGGTGCCCTATATTTACAGGAACCTGTAATGGTACATTTAGTTTTCTGATACCTATGACTGGTATATATTGTATTCTGGTAGCGGTGCTCATACATTTACAATTCTGGTACCCGTGCTGGTGCTATTTTTCTATGACTTGCGAATGGTACTTTTTTGTATTCTGGCACCCGTACAGGGTACCGCTTGGAAAATTCATAAAATAGAGCAGATAGATAAAGAGATAGATAGATAGATAGAGAGAGAGAGAGAGAGAGAGAGAGAGAGAGAGAGAGAGGATAGAGAAGAGAGAGAGGAGAGAGAGGAGAAGAGAGAGAGAGAGAGGAGAGAGAGGAGGAGAGGACGAGAGAGAGAGAGAGAGAGAGAGATTCGTAAGGTCTCTAGAACGAAGGACAGAGCAGGGAAAGATGTCCACACCCAAGAAAATCTCTCTCTCTCTCTCTCTCATCTCTCTCTCTCTCTCTCTCGTCTCCGTCTCTCTCATCTCTCTCTCTCTCTCTCTCTCTCTCTCTCTCTCTCTCCTCGCTCTCTCTCTCATCTCTCTCTCTCTCTCTCTCTCTGTCTCTCTCTCTCTCTCTCCTCTCTCTCTCTCTCTCTCTCTGCTCTCTCTCTCTCTCGGCTGTATATCTTATACTCTGAAACAGGGCGATCATGATAATAATTCAACAGAAAGGAAAAAGAAAAAACAGGGAAAAAAGATAGTCGAAAATTAAGAATGACGAACCCCAGACCTGCTTCGTTAAATCTAATGACTCAAAGGACTGATTCTCTCTCTCTCTCTCTCTCTCTCTCTCTCTCTCTCTCTCTTCTCCTCTCTCTCTCTCTCATCTCTCTCTCTCTCTCTGTATGTGTGTGTGTGTGATTACCTAATTGTGATTACCTAATTGTGGTTTACGGGAAAAGAGCCCAAAGCTCGAATCTTCACGTCTCCTCATCGGTTCCATTTATACTTAGTGAGTACTTATCATACCTGTCCTTAGAAACTATGGATTGAGATAGCCATTAACTACCTCCTCGGCGTTAGCGAATTCCAATTATCAACTACTCTTACACTGAAAAAGTATTTTCCTTACATCCTGCAACGAAGTTTTTCTTACGAAGCTTCAAACTATGACCTCTAGTTCTAGAGCCAGCCATATCAAAATATCGATCCCTATCCACTCTATCATAACCATGAAGGGAATTTAAAGACTGTCACCATATCCCCCCTCACTCTTCTAGCTTCCAGTGATGGTAAGTCTAATTCCCTCAGCCTCTCATCATAACTGAGATTGCGTATTTCTGGCACCTAGGTTCGTGGCATGTCTTTGAACTTGTTCAAGCTTAGCAATGTGCTTTTTTCAAGTGCCGGATTCCAAAAGGGGGCTGCATATTCGCAGTTGTGGGCCTCACATAGGTTACATAAATATTTCTGAACATTTCACCTTGTCCATGTGCCTGAAGGCTACCCTTACATTTGATAAGAATGCATATGCTGCCCTTACTATGCCATTTATATAGTATTTCTGGAGACAAATCTGCCAGTATGTTTACTCCTAGATCTCTCTCATTTTCTGTCTCTTGGAAGTTGTACTCCAGCCACCGAGTAGTCAAGCTTGGGCCTTCTTGCACTTGTACCCATTCTCATTACCTTACATTTTGAGGTATTGAATTTCATTAGCCACTTTTCCGACACACTCATGCAGATTATTTAGATCCTCCTGAAGTTCTCTACCATTGTTCTCGTTTTTTACTTTTCTTCACAATCTTTGCATCATCTGCAAACATATTCATGAATGAATTTACAGACTCTGGTAGGTCATTTACATATAGCAAGGAACAAAAGTGGCCCTAAAACTGAACCCTGTGGAACTCCACTACTAACTCTTCTCCATTCAGACACTGAGTGTCTTACTCTAACCCTCTGTTCCCTTCCTTCTAAGTAAGTTTTAATCCATTCCAAAACATTTCCACCTATTCTAGCCATTGAGTGCAGCTTCCTAATAAGTCTCCCACGTGGACCAGTGTCAAACGCTTTCTGGAAGTCTAGAGAATATGCAATCTGCCCAGCCCTCTCTTTCCTGTAAGATTTGGCTTACTTCTCATCATAAAATTCTAATAAGTTTGTTACTGTTGATCTACCATCTCTGAAGCCATGTTGCCTCACTGACAAATAAGTTGAAGGATTCCAAGTGAAGAGAGATATGTTTCCTTAGTAGTTTCTCCATAACTTTTGCAAACTATGCTGGTCAAGGAAACTGGTCTATAGTTCAGAGCCGTATCCCTCCTTCCCTTTTTGAAGATAGGTATCACATTTGCTTGTTTCCAGCATCTTGGAATCTCCCCCGACTCCAGTGACTGGTGTGTGTGTGTGTGTGTGTGTGTCGTAGACTGGGAAATATAAGAGGAAAAGAGATTCTTATTCTCATATCTATATATTTATGTATAATAATAATAATAATTAATAATAATAATAATATATTTACTTATTATTATGAATATTATTTTTATTATTATTATTATTATTATTATTATCATTATTATTATTATTATTATTATTATTATTATTATTATTATTATTACTGAGACGTATAGATCACACCCTCAGGGGTGCCCCGTGTGCAGGTGGCTTTATCTGTTGTTCAGAACAAGCCTATATTTCCGCTGGAAACCTGCCATCGTTGTAGCTGCCCCCTCACCAAAGGTTCTGGGTGGTTTTCCCTTCTCTTGAATCTTTTTGGCTGGAGGCATGAGCGCAAGCCATGCCTGCATCCTCTCTGTGTGCGTTTTGAGCGACACGAGCTTTTAAATGGGTCAAACAGCGTGAGACGGCGCGCAGAGTACAGTCAGGCTCCTCTAAGACAACATCTATGTTAAGGGGA
>JAXCGZ010008231.1:0-17500 GCA_037179515.1 Halocaridina rubra
ACAATATTTGATATAATTGTCATTTTGTTAATGAACGCATCCATGTTTTGTTTACATTGAAAGTAATAAAGATGCCCACTAGGGGGCAGACAAGAAGGTTCATAATGCCCTTTCAGTCTCCTATATTATTGTGCCTCATTTATCTATAAATATCTCCAAATTTAAGGAGCATCAAACACATTTCCTCTTTTCGTTGTAGACATTTGTAAAGAGAGTGAGGAGGCGGATTAAACTGGAGATGAAATTTGGAAATAGAATATATATATGGGAAGAAGGATTTTTATCATTCATTTGCATAATATGACCACAATCCCCCTTATGGGGTGGCCGAGTCAAGTTACATATATTCACCAGAGACTAATATACCTCAATCACTTCTATTAGCTCCTTAGGGATAAAGGGCTGTCACCAATCCCCCAACGACCAAGCTTGGGTCATCCACAGGGTAAGTGAGCAAGATCCTGCAGTGACTCTCATGAGTATAGTTCTGTGAGACTCTTTGTGGTCGAGATAGAAAAAAATAATACATATCACTTACCTCAACTTAACTCCACCAGCGCATATTGGAAGTCAAAAGCCCACTCAAAACTGTTCAAAAGTCGACTTTCTCCTTGCCCTCTTTCTCCAAACCGGCACATACAAAAAGAATCAACACCTACATTGGGAGCTCCCACGAAGCCTCCACAACTAAAAAATAAAGCAATTCCGTCTAACAACTAAACCAGTAAAGCAATTCCGTCACACAACTCCACAAGCACTACCATTCGCCCTTGAACGCCCACCAAAAACTGGAGCAGCATCCCGATCACAGTGTTGCCAACTACCCTTCCGTGTTACCAGATCCAAATTATACAAAATCATAAACGAAAACTATTGTCTCTGGCAACCATATGCCCCCTTGATCTTAAGATCACAAAGAGCACCACCAACTCCCCCTGCCGAGAGATGGCCACCCATCTCTCAGCACTCCTCCCCGCTCGACAATCCCTCCACATAATCTCTCATCCAACCTGTTGTCGTCTTTCTTGGTTCAACCGCTGTGGGACTTCATTCTCCTGTACTTCAACTGGCCCTTCATCCTCAGTAGACGAGTCCACCACTCTCCTAATATCCAGAACGTGCTGAAGGATCCCAATTACCGAGACAGTATTTCGGGAATTCACATTTTCACAGTACCCCTTCCCCATTTCAATGTGCATCTTGAGTTTGGCAGCTTTACCCTCACCATCTCCAATCTTGATGGAACCTGCCTCTTCATCTCCTTTATCCGTCTTTGGTAGCTTGCTTGGATATCTCCACTCATACTTGAAGACTGCTTTCTGTGGTACAGTTCCTTCATCCTGGCCCAACCTAGGGGACATATTATACCAGAAGACTGCTTCCAATGGCAACACCTGAGCCCTCTCCGCCATGGCCTTGATTGTTTGATGATGTCGCTCCACAATCCCATTCCTGTTAGGCCGATATGTAGCTCTAAAATAGTGGTTGATATTCCATTTGTCAAGCATCTCCTTCAAAGCCTGTGATCTGAAGGTTGTATTGTTGTCTACTAATACTTTATCAACAGACCCTCTTTCTAAAAACAACCTATTCAACACTTCAGCAATTTCCTCTCCATTTTCTGCTCTTCCTTCTCTCCAAATGGCCACTCTGCCTGGTCAGCAATCAACCATAGACAAATACGAACCCTACCTGTAGTGTGTTACATCAACTGCCAATCTCTTTCAGTTGTCTTCCACCCTAAGCTCCCCGGCCTCATGCTTAACTGGTGGAGGATCTATTGACTGGCACTTGTCGCAGCACCTAACTACTTGCCGGATCTTGTCTCTTGTGACTCCTGGATCAACCTTCTTTTGCTACAAACATGACTCCCATGTGATGCATATGATATAAGTCCTCCACACTTGGTACTCCTGCACAACACACTTTGACCTCATCTGACATCTCATCCAGAACTCCTAACCAGGCCTTCCTCACCCTAGTTAACACATCTGGCTTGTTCTCCGACAGCACAAAACATAGGCACAGCTCCATCCCAAACTCCTCTATCAGCTCTCGTAAGGTTCCCAATCAGCGCTTAACTATCATTTCCGAAGCTCCCTTCATCCGAATCCTGTGCTCTGCTGTTACAATAGACTTCAACCAACCAAATACTGTCGTCGAGTCCGTCTTCACATCAACATCTCACAGTCCCCACTTCACATCTAGATTGACTCCTTTCGGTATAGCATCCAAATCCACCACGTTAATATGGTTATAGTCCTCTCTCTTCCTCAACCATGCACCATCCTCCACTGTCTCATTGTCAATCTCTAAGATTATTCCTGTGGCAATACTGCTTGCATCGCACCACACAACACCCTTACCTGATTTTGGGTTATACCATCTCTTTCTCACTGGGTCCTCTTGTCTTACTCTCCTTATAATCTCTTGCAGCATCTCCATTGTTTGCTGCCTGACCTTGTTTTCCCATCTGATGCCCTCTGCTCTCCTCTTTACATAACTACAAGCTACCCATAACCAACCTGCTACTGGATAATGACCCACCAATTTTCTACAAAGGAAAACAGCTCTCTCCTGCTTAAGTCTTGCTGCACTTCTGAAATCTCATTACCCCTACGGAAAACGAGCTTATCATTCTTTCCTCTTTCCAATCTCAGACCCAAAGCAGTTCCCCCTTCAAGTGGCTCTGATGGTTTCATAGCCAGTCCATTCAGATGCAGCTGCTCCACTACTTCCGGAACACTAACCTTGGTCTCATCTATCAGTATATCATATATACAGGAGCTTATGGCTGCTTCCACCCCTTTCTTCTTGCTCAATACTGTCAAAATGATCTTGATCATGATACTTGGCACTGAACTTAGTCCGAAGCCTAGTCTCGTTAGGCAGTATGTCCTTTCTCTATAACTCACAAGTTGGTACTTCCACAGCTTCTCTGCAACTTGGACTTGCAGGTAAACCAACTTCAGATCAACAATAGCAGAGGCCCCACTCATCTGCCTCCACTCCCTTAGCTTGTCACTGCAAACATCAGTAGCATCTCCAGTGTGAGACATAACATATTGGTTAAGTTCGTGGTAGTCCAGTGCTGACCAAACTTTGTTCTTGTTGGGCTGGACTGCCGCCATCAATGGTAGCCCTCCATATTCTACTTTTGTCCCCCATGGCACCAGTATACCTTCATCAATCCACCACTCCACCTCTCGGTCAAATTCATTCCTTACAGGCTTTCTCATAGTACTCTCATAGCAGCCTACCTTGTTCTTTAGCACCGGTAGCTCCTCTTTCAAATACCATTCCACCACCCACTTAGTACTGTAAGACTCTGAAATGAAATCCTTGTCAACGATCTTGCAGAGACTGGTCTTCTGTTCTCTGGGTAGCTCTCCTCTCAACTTCCCATCTTCCCTGGCTTTCGCTTTCCCTGCCATCCTTTCCTGTCCTACATTCACAACTGTCACTGCACACCTTATCCTACTTCTCTCTACTTGTGAAATGTTCATTGGTACCGGCACCTTGCCAAAAACTGCAATTCCATCAAGAATTGTCACACCACCCAATCTGTTATTCATATCCATTCCCATTACTACATCTATGCCAGTTATCACCTTAGCAATCACAATTGCTGTAGTTCTCAGATGTATTCCTTGCACTGTCAACTCTATCTCTTTACTGCCCTCACATTCAATCTTCCATCCATGGTTACTAGCTCTTCTACCTTCGCTGTGCATTTCCCCACTAATTGAGAAGCATACACTGTGATGGATCAACCTGAATTGACAAGTACCCTCACCTTCCTTCCTCCTATGCTAACACTGATCACTGGCAATGAAGGTGGAAATGCCTTTAGTTGTCTGAGGAGGTAGCTTCCAGTGCAGCAGCTCCCCTTGCCCAATTTTCTGATCGAGCAGCTTGCAATAATGACCTTCCTTCTCGCACTTGAAGCACAAAATGGGTGGTTTTGGTTCCTTGCACTCTCTTGCCATATGAGACCTACTACATCTGTAACAGCGACCCTTGAACATCTTATTTTCTCCTTTCCAGTCTCCTTGCTGGCCTTGTGATGGCAAGACCCACGGCAACTGGGACTCTTTCTGATGTACCATCAATGACGGTCCTCTGGCTGCAACTGCTGCAGCTTCTTAACCTCCACCACCTGATATTAACACTCTAGCTTTTGCAATTAGCTCAGTAATATCTACGGTTTCAACATCCTTTGTCTGCTGAAGTTACATGGAGATCCGATCTGGGAAGCCAGTCACAAATGCCAGCTTTACAGCCTGCTCCAGACCCTCTCCCTTCCACCCTGCTAGTCCTGCTAATTGCCTGATCTCATTTGCAAGAACATACACTTGCTCACCTGTCCAGTGCATCTTCCTAAGCCTTCCATATCCCTCGAACATCCCTTGAGAGAAGGCCAACTTCAACCTGCTCCCGATCTTTTTAGCATCTAGCTGATCATCATCACTCATTTCGACATACAGAGTGAACACATCTCCTTCCAGGTACAGAGGTATAAAACTGGTTAAATCCATAATCTCCACTAATTTCACTACCAACTTGCCTTTTTTTAACCAGGTAATCACATCTTGACCATCAAATAATTTCATCATTTCACCACACAATTTGCCTTTTCTAACCATAGTGATTTCTAGACAGCCTATATAGCTTATGGTCGAGATAAAAAAAAATTATGCATATCACTTACCTCAAGTTAACTCCACCAGCACGAATTGGAAGTCAAAAGCCAGCTCACAACTGTTCAAAACCCGACTTCTCCTTGCCCCCTTTCTCCAAACCGGCACATACAAAAAGAATCAACTCCTACATTGGGAGCTCCCGCTAAGCCTCCACAACTCAAAAATAAAGCATTTCCGTCACACTACTCATCCAATAAAGTAATTCTGTCACAAAACTCAACCAACTCAATAACTCCACAAGCACTACTCTTCGCCCCCGAACATCCACCAAAAACTGCAAGCAACATCCCGTTCGCAATGTTGCCAACTGCCCTTCCATGTTACCAGATCCAAACTATATAAAATCATAAACGAAAACTATTGTCACCACCAAGCCATACTCTTTTAATCCCAGAGGTATTTCAGCATATCTACTCACTATAGAATACAGGGATTATTTAATTTCACATGGGGTTCATACTCATATTTACAAGTTCCAGATATTCTTGCAATACATAATTCTGATAACTTTATTTTTATTGGTTGCTGATGGTGCAAACTACTAAAATTTAATCTCAGGATATAGTCTCAAGCAGAGACCATGGACCAACATGTAAGCAACCCTTTAGATAATCATGATGTAAATAAAAGTTTGCCTTTGGAAAATGAGGCTAAAAAGGTAAAGCCAAGCAGAGAAGAATCTATTGCAAACAACCTATAAAGCTGCATGGGCAAAAGCTCGTTTTAGGCAAACTGTCAGAGCTCTGTGTGACAGATTGCTACTCTCCAAGTCACCAGAGGTTATTTATAGATGACTTATTAGTTAATTTAGTATTTTTTAACTGTCTTTTATTTTCTTCTAAAAATAATTCTCACTCCTTGTATTTTGCAGATTATGATTATTTGCAGTTTATATTGCAGTATATCACTAATTTTAAATATATCTTGTTTAATATTCTCGTACTTTTAGAAAGTATGATCCCAATATAAAAATTTCCCTCCTATTTCTCTGTTTTCTGCTTCTTTTTTCTCATGAACGATGCCATAATCCTAGCGAGTCTGTTAGATACATTGCTTACGCAATTTTCTTATTAAAAAATTTCTTTTGCTCATAAATTTTGCTATATTATAAAAATTGCTCTTGCTGACAATTTTGTTATAACTTTGCCCTGCTGATATGTCATCAGCTTGCCTAGATACATTTCAGTAGCTTCTTTACTATCTGGATATTTAAAATTCCGTCTCCTGCAATGCAAAAAACGCTCTGCAGGTATATCGCCAGGAACCTATTTTGCCCAAAAACATTTCTCGTTACTTTTGTTTGCTTCCGCTTGTTGCACTTAAAATACTGTCTCTCCCTTGCATCTCTGCCATAATTGCCTGCCAGGGAACACCACTACAGTAGCCTTCGAATTTTATATGAACGAGTTAGTGCTCTGAATATACACCCTACAGGCTGGCCAAAGGATGACGTCACCAAGAGGGACGCTTAATCACTCTCAATTGGCGGCCAAACATCCCAGAGGCAAGATCTCGCCTCAGCAGTCACGCTTACTTTTGTTTGCTTCCGCTTGTTGCACTTAAAATACTGTCTCTCCCTTGCATCTCTGCCATAATTGCCTGCCAGGGAACACCACTACAGTAGCCTTCGAATTTTATATGAACGAGTTAGTGCTCTGAATATACACCCTACAGGCTGGCCAAAGGATGACGTCACCAAGAGGGACGCTTAATCACTCTCAATTGGCGGCCAAACATCCCAGAGGCAAGATCTTGCCTCAGCAGTCACGCTTACTTCAAACTTTTTTTTTACGTGGCATCTTCATAGGTCATCTGGCACAAACAAGGTGAGAGATAGTGTATGGTAAAACTCTTTGGTGAAGGAAATTGGGAATTCGAGAAACTGATTAAATCGTTACTGGTCAAATCCGTTACTGGTCGAATTTTAAGAAATTTTTCTCAGTTCTATTCCCATACAATCTCACTTTTGTAGATTACCTGCCTGGAATCTCATTTGCCGAATATAATTCCTTGACCTGGAAATTACCGCCGATATACATTGATAAGAAATTTCTTTTATTGCATGTGCCCAAGTAAAATCTCGCCCTCAGAAGATTGTTCATTACCACGTTAAAATCCATCCCTTCTAATGAATTCTAATTTCATTTCACCACATTTTGTCATTGTAAATAAAGTGTTTTACATCAATACTCGTAAATACAGTGTTTTTTTTCGCTATAAATTGCAAAATAAATAATTCAAATAAAGTGTTTACGCTATAATTGATAAGTAATTTTGCTCTGTTGGCATTCCAAATGTTTCTTATTAACCCCAAGTTAATGAATATATACTGTATTTATCCTGCTGATTCTTCATTTATTGGGTATAAAATGTTTAGAGGTATAAGTTGCAAATAGTTCAAAAGGTGGTTTTGCCCTTTTGGCACAGCAAATATTTTTGCTAATCAAAATTGAATGAATACATTTTTATTTCATAGATTCTTCCTGTATCATAAATAAAGTGTTTTTCTATATAAATTACAAATAATTTATAAGTGATTTTGCCCTATTGGCATTGCAAATGATTATGATTGCCCGTCAAAGAAGAAGGGAAATAGAGGGGAGAATAACTTCTCCTCAAACTCTAGTTTTGGGGTGTCTAAATGTGCGTAGTTGCAGTATGATAGAGAGCAAAAGATGTGAGATTGGATATATGTTTGGTAAGAGGAGGATGGATATATTGGCACTTTGTGAGATGAAGATTAAAGGAAAAGGAGCTGTGGCATTTGGTGATGTGACAGGTAGGTTGTCTGGGGTTGAAGGGGGAGAGCGAGAGGTGTGGCATTACTGCTGAGTGAATGGATGGTAAATAAGGTAGTGGAATGGAAAGAAGTGTCATCTAGGTTGATGTAGGTTAGGGCTAGGATAGGTAGTGAATGTTGGGCTTTTGTTAGTGCGTATGGGCCAGGATGTGAGAGAAGTGAGGAAGAGCGGGATGTATTCTGGAATGAGTTAACTAGATGTGTGGATGGTCTGAGTAGAAGGAACTATGTAGTTGTGTTGAGTGACTTGAATGCCAGAGTGGGTGATGGAGAGGTAGAAGGTGTTGTAGGAAAGTATGGGGTACCAGGTGGGAATAAGAGTGGCGAGAGACTGTTAGATATGTGTGTGTGGAGCAAGAGTTGGTGATAGGTAATAATTGTTTCAAGAAGAAGTTAATAAATAAGTTTACATGGATGAGAGTGGCAAATGGAAGAGTGAAAGAAAGAGCACTGATGGATTATGTGTTGGTAGCAAAGAGCATGATTGGTAAAGTGAAAGATGTGCATGCATTTAGGGGTGTGGCTACTGGGATGTCTGATCATTATTTGGTTGAAGCAAAAGTGGTGGTAGCAAAAGAGTGGGAAAATAGAGTGGGGGGATGTAGAAGGGAAATAGTGAAGGTGGAAGAGTTGAAAAAGCCAGAGAAGAGACAGGAATATCAGGACAGGTTGAGAGTGGCATATGACAGGGTGAAAGAAAGAGCAGTTGGGGAGTTAGAGGAGGAATGGGGATTGATGAAAGGTTTTGTGGGATATGCAAGTGATGTGTGTGGAAAGAGGTTTGTTAGAGGTGGCATGAGGTGGGGCAGCGAGTGGTGGAATGAAGGGGTGAAAATGAAGGTGGAAGAGAAAAAGAGGGCTTTTAAGGAATGGCTGCAGAGTAAAAGTAGGGAGAAGTATGAAAGATATAGGGAGAAATATGTGGAAACCAAGCGGAAGGTAGAGGAAGAGATGAGGTTGGGAAATGTTAGGTGGGGACAGGATTTTAGTAGGTCATATGAGGAGAATAAAAAGAAGTCTTGGAAGGAAGTGAAGAGAGTAAGGAAGGGTGGATCGAGGATGGAAGAGACAATGAAAGATGTGAATGGTCAGATGCTAAGAGGGACCGATGCAAGGAAAAGATAGGCAGAATATTTTGAGTGCTTGCTGAATGTTGAGGAAGATAGAGAGGCAGCTCTAGTGGCAGTGAGGGGTGTTCAAGTGCCAGTAATGGGAGATGAAAATGAGAGAGAGATTACAAGAGAGGAGGTGCAAGGGGCATTGTATGAAGCGAAAGCAGGTAAAGCACCTGGAATGGATGGTGTGAGAGCGGAGATGTTGAAAGATGGGGGTGTGACTGCATTGGAACTGTTAGTGAGAGTGTTTAATATATGCTTTATGTTGTCAATGGTGCCAGTGGAATGGGTGATTGCTTGTATAGTGCCCCTATACAAAGGTAAGGGAGATGTGTATGAATGCAGTAATTTTAGGGGTATAAGTTTGTTGAGTGTGGTAGGAAAAGTGTATGGTAGGATACTGGTTAATAGGATTAGGAATAAGACAGAAAATGTGATTGCAGAAGTGTAGAGTGGTGTTAGAAGAGGTAGAGGTAGTATAGATCAGATTTTTATAGTTAGGCAGTTATGTGAGAAAGATTTAGCAAATGGTAAGGATGTGTATTTTGCATTTTTGGACCTAGAGAAAGCGTATGATAGAATTGATAGAGGCTATGTGGAATTTTTTGAGCTTATATGGAATTAATGATAAATTGTTGCATGCAGGGAAGAGTTTGTATAAGGGCAGTAGAGCTTGTGATAGGGTAGGGAATGAAGTGAGTGAGTGGTTTCCAGTGAGTGTGGGACTGAGACAGGGATGTGTGATGTCACCATGTCTGTTCAATTTGTATATTGATGGAGTTGTAAGAGAGGTGAATGAGCGAGTGCGTGGTTGAGGTTTGAGAATGGTAGATGAGGACGATAAGGAGTGGGAGCTGAATCAGTTGCTGTTTGCAGATGATACTGTGGTGGTGGCAGATTCAAAGGAAAAGCTGTCAGTTAGTGTCAGAATTTGGAATTGTGTGTGAGAGAAGGAAGTTGCGAGTGAATGTGGGAAAGAGTAAGGTTATGAGGTGTACAAGAAATGAGGATGGTGCTGGATTGAATGTTATGTTGAATGGAGAGACACTTGAGGAAGTTGATCAGTTTAAGTATTTAGGCTCGGTTATAGCTGCAAATGGTGGAGTGGAAGCAGATGTGTGTCACAGAGTGAATGAAGGATGTAAAGTGTTGGGTGCGTTGAAAGGAGTGATAAAGAATAGAGGGTTGGAAATGAATGTTAAGAAGGTTTTGTATGAGAAAGTGGTTGTGCCAACTGTGATGTATGGATCAGAGTTATGGGGTATGAAAGTAAGTGAGAGACGGAAACTAAATGTGTTTGAGATGAAATGCCTGAGGAGTATGATTGGTGTATCTCGATTGGATAGGGTTAGGAATGAAGTGGTGAGAGCAAGAATGGGTGTGAGGAGAGAAATTGCAGCCAAAGTAGATATGAATGTTCTGAGATTGTTTGGCCATGTGGAAAGGATGGATGAAGAAAGACTGCTGAAAAAGGTGATGAATGCGAGAGTTGATGGGAGAAATGCTAGAGGGAGGCCTAGGTTTGGATGGATGGATGGAGTAAGGAGAGCCCTGAATGATAGGAGGATGGATGTGAGGGAAGCAAGCGAGCGTGCTAGGAATAGGAATGAGTGGCGAGCAATTGTGACGCAGGTCTGATGGGCATCTGCTGTTGCCATGGGACTGCATCTTACAGAGGTAGCCCTGTGGTAGGGGCAGTAGGAGGAGTTGGCAGTTGTGAAGCAACACAGGTTGCAGAAGAGCCGGGAGGATGGGCTGTGGCACTCCAGCAGTGCCATCTGAACGGTCGCTAGCTTCCTCGTTATTGCCCATAGAGCAAAGTAATCCCCTTATTGTTTTCTTTCTTTGATGTTGGCTACCCCCCAATTAAAGGGGGAAACAGCCAAGGTAGATAGATAGATTTGTCTCGCTTATTCTTCATTTAATGTGAATAAATTGTTTTATACTAATGCTGGCAAATAAATAATGATTTTGTATGCTCTTACGGTAGTGCAAATATTTCTGGTTAGCTATGACTAACCATTTGATTTTCACCCAGTAGAATAATATTGGAAACTCATTATTTGTGTGCTCGTGCCTTCAGTTTTCCCATCATTAATGGTGTGTCGTTTCTGTTTCTGCAATTGTACTGTCCTCTATTCTACTCTGCCTGTGTGACAGAGGTGATCATCGAGTTGAGGCCAAATTCTTGGCATCCGTCTATGGTGCCGGGAATCTAAATTGTGCTCAGCACCTCTGGGATTTGAGGTATCATTCCATAAATTTGAATTTTTAAATTTGTTCCAGTTTTTCAAAAATTATTTTTTTTAATGTGTCATTGCATTTCCAAAATTAAAAGAGTTTAATTCTGAGTTTCATTTAATGAGTAGTGGTATTAGGAGGCAAAAACAAGCAATATCTGTCTTGTCTATTTGTGAACTCTTAACCGAGTTCAGTACCTTGAGTCCTCATCGTAAAACAAAAAAATTAACTATAGCCTTTACTCATTGTGCTCCCTACGATCATATAAAAAACTGCCTGAAAATATAAAAGCATGTGAAAATACAGTAGATATCAAAATGAAGCTGAAAAGTCATTGATTCAGTATGTGCTACGATTTACATAATTACATAATCAGAGACGAATATACTCTTAAGCTTTAAATCAGTGAGGTTTCGGCTGGTGGGACAGCTTAGAGGTGGATGTCGGACCTTAAAGACACCAAAAATTGTGAAATTTGAAATCGTGATAGAATTTATGCCTAATTTTTAGATACTGAGACGTATATGAAACAAAGAGACAGTAAAATTGCCTCTTACCCAGTAACAATTACCAGTAAATAAGGAGACATAATGCAACAAAACAAATACTTACCAATAATCTACTATATGTAGCTTGCTCCAGTAAATCCAGCTTCGTGTTATGGCAGAGAGAAATGCGTTAAAGTCTTGTCAAAAGTATAAAATTCTTGTCATCAAATCCAGAGATTTATGTCACATGACACTCTTAGAAGTAGACGCCATTAAGTACTGGTATTGCTCTTATGGTGGTCAATTCATATATTGCTATGCTTGAAAGACTAATTAATCAGTTTGAATAAGCATTCCTTGGTCTGTTCTATCAAAGGTTAGTCTATAAAACTGAATATGACCATGTACTGAATAACTATTATAAATCACACCTGGTTGTCCTCCAAATAAATCCAAATTGGCAGGATAAACCAACATTACTATATCAATCTATTTGGGGTAAGACTAATAACATAGAGATATGCTTATACTTACATGATGTATTAAAAAACATAAAACAGCTCTCAAGTTAAACCAGATATAGTTCATGCGTTTCCGAAGAAAATATCTGGTACGATAAGTATTTTGTGTGTTGAGATAGAAAATAATGCCGTGTTGTCTACAAATGAAAACGGAGGTTCTTATAGAGATTAAAATTTTGGGGCTACAACTAGAAGAGAAAAATGTTTAAAGTCTTTAAGGTTACTGGAATATCTGGCTTACAGCTTAAAAACATGTGCAGAGTCATTATGGAGACTGAAATTTCTGGTCTATTGCTCAATAATGATGTATGAGTCCCTCTCACAGATTAAAGTCCAGCCTTAACAAAAGTTTACACTATTACTACGATGCTACTGCACATAGGGTGCTTCTTGGATATAGGCTAATTGGTGAGAAGCAGTCACTAAAATTATTCAAAACTATATCCACATTAATTATTGAAATACACGTAGTGAAGATATATATATATATATATATATATATATATATATATATATATATATATATATATATATATATATATATATATATATATATATATATATACATATATATATATATATATATATATATATATATATATATATATATATATATATATATATATATACTTATATATATATATATATATATATATATATATATATATATATATATATATATATATATATATATATATATATATATATATATATATATATATATATATATATGTATATATATATATATATATATATATATATATATATATATATATATATATATATATATATATATATATATATATATATATATATATATATATATATATATATATATATATATATATATATATATATATATATATATATATATATATATATATATATATATATATATATATATATATATATATATATATATATATATATAATTCTATTTCACGAGAAGCACGTGAATATTGTAAATGAGGATGGCTATGGCTGCTTAAGGAAATTCAAAGAAATTCTGAGATTAACATTTTCGAGTGTATTTGTGTCTACTCAACTTCAAAGGTATAAGATACCTTTGAAGATGTGTAGTAGATAAATACACTCGAAACTACTAAGAACACCAAAATTTCTCTCAATATTCTTATGTAGCCATAAAAACCCATATATATATATATATATATATATATATATATATATATATATATATATATATATATATATATATATATATATATATATATATATATATATATTTATATATACCTTGTTCCTCTTATGTGCAATTTTTTTATCTGCGAAATAGCAATAATGCCCCCAAAATATAATAGTAAAAAATTGGAATTTCGCAAATAACCCCCCCCCAAAAAAAAAAATAAAAAAATAAGTAAATAAGCGCCCGTGAGTACAAAGAGTACAAAGAGGATTATGATAAGAAAAAATCATCATCATTATACATTATATATACACCCACCTTACCTCTGTCATATGTCTATCAAATCTACATTTGAAGGTGTCTAAGGTGTTGGCATTTATTAGCCTACTAGGAATACTCCACGGTATTACCAAGCCACTTTTCACCAATTTCCCTTCTGAACCTAAATTTATCAAGCTTAAATACATTACCCATTATGAGTTCTGGTTTGATCATGAATTTTTAAAACTTTATTAATATCGAACTTGTTAATCCCTTTTAACCATTTATACACCTCACTTATATCCCCCCTAACTCTGCGCCTCTCTAGAGAATGTATATTAAGTTTTTTAATCTGTCATATGGTAGATTTAGGCATTGCATAATAATTTTTTTTTTCGTTTTTTAGTCTTGCTTTGGTTATTTATCATTTTTATTTTATTTTTGTTTACATTTGCAGATAGAGGCTCGTTCTCCTGCATCCTCCTCTTCTGCCGCGTAAGTTACTTGCTCACGGCCACCATGCATGTCCCAATGTACTGTATGACCGTTACCCACTGCATAATAGAGTACAGTACAGTAATGTATGATAATTTCTAGCTGTAAAGTGAATGTGAATATCTTTTGTATATTCTTAAAAATAGATATAGGGCTTTCTGCTTTGCTATGTAGTAATAAACTATGCTTTTTACTTATATCTTTGGCATGGTGTGTCTATTTAAGATTTGGAACGTATCTATGCCCTTTATCATTGTTTCCAATGGAAAATGACTTGTTTTTTCACGCGATTTTCCATTTACCCGACACTTCTGAGAACATATCTATATATATATATATATATATATATATATATATATATATATATATATATATATATATATATATATATATATATATACATATGTGATTACCCAATTGTGATTACCTAATTGTGCTTACGGGAAAGAGCCCAAAGCTCGTATCTTCCCGTCTCCTGATCGGTTCCATTTTAGACTTAGTGATACTTATCATACCTGTCCTTAAAACTATGGATTGAGATAGCATAAACTACCTCCTCGCTTAGCGAATTCCAATTATCAACTACTCTTACACTGAAAAAGTATTTCCTCACATCCTGCAAAGATGTTTTCTTACGAAGCTTCAAACTATTACCTCTAGTTATAGAGCCAGCCATATCAAAATATCGATCCCTATCAACTCCATCATAACCATGAAGGAATTTGAAGACTGTCACCATATCCCCACATCAAACTTCTAGCTTTGAGTGATGGTAAGTCTAATTCCCTCAGCTTCTCATCATAACTGAGATTGCGTATTTCTGGCACCAGTTTCGTGGCATGTCTTTGAACTTTTTCAAGCTTAGAATGTGCTTTTTCAAGTGTGGATTCCAAAAGGGGGCTGCATATTCGAGTTTTGGCCTCACATTGGTTACATAAATATTTCTGAACATTTCCTTGTCCATGTGCCTGGCGGCTACCCTTACATTTGATAAGAATGCATATGCTGCCCTTACTATGCCATTTATATGTATTTCTGGAGACAAATCTGCCAGTATGTTTGCTCCTAGATCTCTCTCATTTTCTGTCTCTTGAAGTTGTACTCCATCCACCGAGTAGTCAAGCAAAGGCCTTCTTGCACTTGTACCCATTCTCATTACCTTACATTTTGAAGTATTGAATTTCATTAGCCACTTTTCTGACCACTCATGCAGATTATTTAGATCTTCCTGAAGTTCTCTACCAATGTTCTCGTTTTTTACTTTCTTCACAATCTTTGCATCATCTGCAAACATATTCATGAATGAATATACAGACTCTGGTAGGTCATTTACATATACAAGGAACAAAAGTGGCCCTATAACTGAACCCTGTGGAACTTCACTACTAACTCTTCTCCATTCAGACACTGAGTGTTTTACTGTAACCCTCTGTTCCCTTCCTTCTAAGTAAGTTTTTATCCATTCCAAGACATTTCCACCTATTCTAGCCATTGCTTGCAGCTTCCTAATAAGTCTCCCATGTGGAAAGTGTCAAACGCTTTCTGGAAGTCTAGGAATATGCAATCTGCCCAGCCCTCTGTTTCCTGTAAGATTCGGCTTACCTCATCATAAAATTCTAATAAGTTTGTTACTGTTGATCTACCTTCTCTGAAGCCATGTTGCCTCAGTGACAAAAAGTTGAAGGATTCCAAGTGAAGAGAGATATGTTTCCTTAGTAGTTTCTCCATAACTTTGCAAACTATGCTGGTCAAGGAAACTGGTCTATAGTTCAGAGCCGTATCCCTCCTTCCCTTTTTGAAGATAGGTATCACATTTGCTTGTTTCCAGCATCTTGGAATCTCCCCCGACTCCAGTGACTCCTTAAATATGATACTTAGTGCCACTGATATTGTGTTTGCGCATTTTTTAAGCACATGAGGGGATATGTCATCATGACCTGTAGCTTTATGAACATCTAAATCCATCAGCGCTCTGCATACCTCTGTGGCTGTAAGGTTGATGTTCTCTAATACCGGCCCTTGAGCTTCTATCACTGCAATCTGAGGGGGTGGGGTATTTTCTACTGTAAATACTGACTGAAACTCCTTGTTCAGTTCTTTGCAGATCTCTTCATCCGTTGATGCTTCCATCCGCTCTCTTTAGCCTTAAAACCTGTTCTTTTACCTTCAGTTTTCCTCTGATAAAGCTGTGGAAAAGCTTGGGATTTTCTTTAGCCTTCCTGGTGATGTCCCTCTCATAGTCTCTCTCTGCCTCTCTCCTTTTACTTAGGTAGTCATTTCTTGCTCTTTTGTAGGTTTGCCAGGCATTTATGTTTTTTCTCCTCCCATACCTTTTCCAGCATTTGTCTCTCCACTCCTTAGCTCTTTTACACCCATTATCGAACCATTTCTCTCTGGCATGAATTACACCTACTTTGGTGACAGGTATGCAGCAATCTACTATCTTCCCATATTTCTCACAAAAGATGTTATACATTTCTTGTACAGATTTGTTGTAAAATAAGGTTCTCCAGTCAAGAACTGCAAAAATCTCATTCATTTTGATGTAATCTCCTTTCGGATAGTTCCTCCTCATGTCCTCAGTGCCTCTACTCTCAGGAAGAATATCTTCAATGATATACTCCATTAACAACACACAGTGGTCACTCTTTCCAATTGGTGGTTCATACTCAATATTTTCAATATCCAACACATTATCTGTGAACACTAGATCAAGTAGTGATGGCTCATCCCCACCCCTGGCCCTTGTTGGTTCCATTACATGTTGGTGTAGGAAATTCCCTTGTACGCAATCTAGGAATCTTGCCCCGAATGAGTCCTCACCACTGTGTGGGTCAAGATTTATCCAATCTATCTCTTTATGATTAAAGTCTCCCATAATCAAAATCCTACATTTTTTTCCCGTGCCATGTTAACAACTGAGTTTATGACTTCAATAGTACCTATATGATTTTCCTCATAAACTTCAAGCCTATTTTGGTTCCTTGGTGGGTTGTATACAACAGTTATTATAATGCTCTCTGACCCAGTATTTATGTGAGCAACAAGAAATTCCTTGAACTCACTTTCTATAGCCAAGTTTATTTCTTCGACTTGAAGCCTTTCACTTATGAGCAGTGCTATCCCTCCACCAGTCCTCTCAGATCTTTCAACCCTTAGTATTCTGAAACCCTTAGGAAAAACTGTGACACTGTTTATGTCCTCACTCAACTTAGTCTCTGTAATTGCTATTATATCGGCCTTACTGTTGTGAATCCTATCTTTTAATTCTACTGCCTTACCAGCTAATCCATCAGCATTTGTGTATAACAATCTTAATGAGGCGCCATCCCCTGATCTTCTGTCATTATCTTCTTTATCTCCCCTTTGTCTGGATGAACTCTCTAATGAAAAGTTTTCTTCTCTTCTTCATTTCTTTCATCATTTAACCTTCTTGCCTCTTGCAACAAGTTTTTGATCTTTCCCATCTCTTCCTGTGTTCTGTATCGTCTAATGAACACTTCTTTGAATTCTTGAAGGTCTTTTAGACTTTTTTTTCTCAACAATATTTCCCTACATGTTTCCCCTCTCTCAAAGGTTACTTTTGTTGGTCTCGGCTTTCCTTCCCTCGAATATTTACCTAGTTGGTGTATGTTTACAATATCCTCAGGACCACATACTACTCCAAGCTTTCTTATCAGGTCTACAACCCTAGCTTTATTTTCTTCAAGTCTCCCCTGCCATGTTGGCTCC
>JAXCGZ010008231.1:22500-37500 GCA_037179515.1 Halocaridina rubra
CATATGTAATGTGTGTATTTGATTATATATATATATATATATATATATATATATATATATATATATATATATATGTATATATATATATATATATATATATATATATATATATATATATATATATATATATATATATATATATGTATATATATATATATATATATATATATATATATATATATATATATATATATATATATATATATATATATATATATATATATATATATATATATATATATATATATATATATATATATATATATATATATATATATATATATATATATATATATATATATATATATCAGGAGGTCCCCACTTTATGTCAGGGTTCCGTTGCTGACATCTGACATATGTTGGATTTTGACTTAAGTCTGAACACACCTATAATTCGAGCCTAGGTCCCTAAATGCTAAAAATAAATACTCTAAAACGCAGAAACAAGAATTTATTAACTGATACAAGCACGTATTTGCAGTCTAAAAAGAATCCCGGAGATGATGTTATAATAAACTTCAACAGTAATTTAAGACGCATTCTTAAAGTTCATAGTCTTTAATTGACAAAGTATATGTTCTCACATATTTTTATGGATTAGTAAAAATTCATAAGCCTGAATTATCTATGAGCCCAAGTATTAGTTCTGTTGATTCTATATTTATATCCTATCTAAGCTTTTAGTTCATTTATTGCCCCCTCTCATCCAAATAGAACTAAAGAAAAGTTAAAATAAAATATCCTCTCATGTATTGAATTCCTATGACCTGATTGAAAAACTTCATAATTTTATCACTTCAGATATGCATATGAATAGTTTTGATGTTTGTTCCCTCTTTACCAAAGTACCCATAGATAATTTATATGATTACCTTATATGTAAATAAAATATTCATACTATTCATTTACTTAAAGATGTAATTTCTCAACTCATTCACCACTATATTGCAGATGGTAAGTTTGTTTTTGGCAATAAATATTATCAACACACTTTCGGTAAGGCAGTGAGAAATCCCATATCACTTCTTCTTTCTAATCTTTATATGGAATTCTTTGAAAGACAGTACCTTCAAACTATTGCCCCTAGAAATGCTATTTTCATTGTTTCATTATGTCGATGATGTACTATGTTTTTCCTGTACTGGTATTAATGTTCATGAGTTTTTGACTAAGCTGAATAATTTTGTTCCCGCTATTAAATTCAGGTTAAAAAATAAAATAATAATAGTTTGCCATTCTTAGACGTTTTGTTACATAGACAACCTTTTGCATGAAGTTTGATATCTTTAGAAAGCCCACAAATAGTATATCTTACGTGCATTTTTATTCTGGTCATGATCTTAGAATAAAGAAATCCATCTTTTCTTGAATGTTTCTCCGAACTTTCTGTATTGTAAGTCCAAAATTCCTTGATGCCGAGATTGATAAAATAATTGATACTAGAAAAAAATCTTTTTTATCCTAATTGGTGCTTAAATATCTGTTTCAATGCTGCAACACGCATATATCATAAAACATCCCTCTCCGATAGTAATGCTGTTTCGGATTTTAATAATACTTTAGTTACTCACTATTTCCAGGGATGATAAAGCTTAATCAACCTTTTGAGAACATATGATGTCAGTTTAGTTTCCAAATGTGAAAATATTTTTTGCAATATGTTGATTAAAAATAGTCCTGTTTCCACTTCTAATATTATATATATCATGATCATTAATCATTTACCCTGGCTGTTTCACCAAATTTGGGGGATAGCCGATACCAAAAAAAGAAACAATAATGGGGTTACTTTGCTCCATGGGTAATGACGAGGGAGCTAGATACCGTTCAGATAGCACTGCTGGAGTGCCACAGCCCATCCTCCCGGCTCTTCCAAAACCTGTGTCGCTTCATAATGCCAACTTCCCTACTGCCCCTACCACAGGGCTACCTCTGTAAGATGCAGCCCCATAGTAACAGCAGATGCCCATCAGACCTGCGTCACAATTGCTCGCCACTCATCCCTATTCCTAGCATGCTCACTTGCTTCCCTCACATCCATCTTCCTATCATTCAGGGCTCACCTTACTCCATCCATCCACCCAAACCTAGGCCTTCCTCTAGCATTTCTTCCATCAACTCCCACATTCATCACCTTTTTCAGCAGTCCTTCATCATCCATCCTCTCCACATGACCAAACCATCTCAGAACATTCATATCTACTCTGGCTGCCAATCTCTCCTCACACCCATTCTTGCTCTCACCACTTCATTCCTAACCCTATCCAATCGAGATACACCAATCCTACTCCTCAGGCATTTCATCTCAAACACATTTAGTTTCCGACTCTCACTTACCTTCATACCCCCATAACTCTGATCCATACATCACATCTGGCACAACCACTTTCTCATACAAAATTTTCTTAACATTCATTCCAACCTTCTATTCTTCATCAGTCCTTTCAGTGCACCCAACACTTTACATCCTTCATTCACTCTGTGACACACATCTGCTTCCACTCCACCATTTGCAGCTATAACCAATCCTAAATACTTAAACTGAGCAACTTCTTCAAGATGTTCTCCATTCAGCATAACATTCAATCCAGTACCATCCTCATTTCTTGTACACTTCATAACCTTACTCTTTCCCACATTCACTGGGAACTTCCTTCTCTCACACACCATTCCAAATTCTGACACTAACTGACACAGCTTCTCCTCTGAATCTGCCACCACCACAGTATCATCTACAAACAGCAACTGATTCAGCTCCCACTCATTATTATCCCCATCTGGCCAGACCAGCAAATCATTAAATTTTCGTGTCAATCAACATAAATATAGCGTTCGAAATTGTCAGTTGCCCAGCGCTTTGTTCTAGAATAATGCTGATTGCAGTCACAATATGGACTGGAACGATGCTTCTATTATAGTAAGTAGTGAGGATATTATTACTAGAAACGTCTTGGAATCTGCAATTATTAATTTGTAATTGATCCCTTATAATCATGTATGAAAAAATTATTTTGGAAATAGCTTAATATTCTTATCTATATGTAATTAATTGTGATTTACTAAGATTTACTGTTATAATTAATTATAGCAATTTATTATTATTATTATTGTTATTATTATTATTATTATTATTATTATTATTATTATTATTATTATTATTATTATTATTATTATTATTATTAATATTATTATTATTATTATTATTATTATTATTATTATTATTATTATTATTATTATTATTATTATTATTATTATTATTATTATTATCATCATCATTATGATGATAATGATGATGATGATGATGATGATGATTATTTTTATCATATTATTATTATTATTATTATTATTATTATTATTATTATTATTATTATTATTATTATTATTATTATTATTATTATTATTATTATTATTATTATTGTTATTATTATTATTATTATTATTATTATTATTATTATTATTATTATTATTATTATTATTATTATTATTATTATTATTATTATTATTATTTCTAACACCTGGGAACATTTAAGAAATTTTAATTTCGCTCTCCTCCATATCGTGCAGGTTGCCATCTAGTGACAGAAAAAGAAAGAAGAAGCAGCAGCTAGTATTGTAAACAAACACCTCACATATTGTTTTCTTGTGTTACATTTGAATTGTTTTTTATATGTTCTGTACCCATGAGAGCCAGAAAATGTAAGTAATATATTATTATTATCATACAGTGGTAAAAATGCATAGTTGAATTTATTAGATAATAATAGTTTTAAGGTGAAATTCATGTGTAAATAGGAGGGTTTTTGATGACGCCATTACTGGTCGGCCATGTTTGAACATGTACATGAATTAGACTTGCTGAAAATAAGATTACTGAATATTATCTGCCAAAACATGTCCTTCGTAAGAAGGCAACCGTCCTAGCCCTTAGTAGAAAAGGGAGTTCGTGACGTAAAACCGAATCCATTGAGTGACAGCCTAAGTAGTCTCTGTGGCAAAATGGTAGCATCTGCGAGTCTGAGACAGCAGGTCGAGGGTTCGTGCCCCGTCACAGACTGAGGTTAGTAAGGGCATATACTCACTCAGGGTAACGATTACATCTGCCAAAACAAGTCCTTTGTAAGAAGGCAACCCTCCTAGCCCTTAGTAGAAAAGGGAGTTCGTGACGTAAAACCGAATCCATTGAGTGACAGCCTAATTAATTTTGACCTAAGATTCGTGTAACCTATTATATTTCATAAATATTTCTCACAGTCTCACACTCTGTCTCAGGCTGTAAATAGCCTTGGCTACTTTAGGTTTTGATAATTCCATTTTTTGGTGCCATGATTTCCTAGCCACTAGGCTAGGCTTTGTGTGATACTATTAAGTTTTTTTTTATTTCTATAACTTTAGGCTTAGCTAGGTTAGGTTAGTCTTAACAGATATATCTCTGGTAATTAATATTTTTTGTTTACTTAAAATGAAAACTCCATTCCTAATTTCTATTTTTTTTTATATATGTATTTTGGGGCATATTTCATAAATATTTTTTCTTGATTAGAGTATGTTTATTAAAATACTGTTTAATTTATATTTGCCATTAATTTAATGCTACTGATGATTAGCTAATACACCTCAGATGATTAATTAATATACAAAATTATGATTTATGTTCTTTTTTATAACTATTATATAACTCTTGCACTGCTTTATTATTTGTTTGTTTATTTAATTTTATATTTATGTTTCATACGTTATATGTATACCATTATATATATATATATATATATATATATATATATATATATATATATATATATATATATATATATATATATATATATATATATATATACAAAGATATATAGAATTTTATAAGTCATGCTCTTTATTTGATTTTGAATATGCCATTTGTTATAAATATTGTATTTTGTATGATGATTATTTCTTTTGTGTTAGAAATGTTAGTTTATAATTTCTATGTTTATATATATACTTCTTTTTTATTTGTTTTTATTTATAGTTTGGACCGTTCGTTCGTTCGTGTGTTCATTTGTCTTGTCACGTTCTCATGCTAATAAACCAAGAAGAAACGAGTCCCAAAAATCTGGTTTTTACTGCTCTAAAAACCTGAAAGATAAAATAGAAAGTAACACAAGAGTGTAGTACACACATATTGATTAATATACTTACTTATACAGGAGATTATTATTATTATTATTATTATTATTATTATTATTATTATTATTATTATTATTATTATTATTATTATTATTATTATTGTTATTATTATTATTATTATTATTATTATTATTATTATTATTATTATTATTATTATTATTATTATTATTATTAATATTATTATTATTATTATTATTATTATTATTATTGCTTATGTATTTTATTGATTTATGTCACTGCTATTATTGTACCATGATTATTATAACTTCATAATTACTATTATTGCTTTATTATCATTGTAATAATATTATTGAAGGTATTTTTAATATTATCATTATTACTAATCTTGTTTTTCGTGAATATTGTATTTTTATTTTTACCATCACAGTTTTCCTTATTACTGTATTGTTGTTAATGATATTGTTGCTAGTATTATTACTATTATAATGACCATTATTATTATTATTATCATTATTATTATTATATTTATTATTATTGTTATTATTATTATTATTATTATTATTATTATTATTATTATTATTATTATTATTATTATTATTATCCCCAAACTGTTTTCCTTTTATGATGTTGGCTACCCCCCAATTTAAGGGGGAAACAGCCAAGGTATATGTATGTATGTATTATTATTAATTATTATTATTATTATTATTATTATTATTATTATTATTATTATTATTATTATTATTATTATTATTTTTATTATTATTATTATTATTATTATTATTATTATTATTATTATTATTATTATTATTATGGCACCAGCCGCCCGTTGAAATACTACGACTGAAGGTACTAGGATACAACTAGGATTGGTCCATACAGTTCTGGGATGAGTCTTCCTTCAGGACGGTTCTTTCCTCATGCCTACATCTACACTGAATATTCTAGCGTATTCATTATATTTGACAAGTCACAACACTCCCCACTTCTGTCTCTTATTGCTCTCTTTTTTCCTCATATTTTCTATTATCTATGGAAGGTCCACAGCTTATAGCCCCCAGTGCCTGGCATAGTGGGGTGCAAAAAATCTCAGAGTATCTTTTTGACTCCACTATTGGCTTGAGGGCAGACACGCCTGGTGGTAGTGATGGTTCTGCCCTAAACCTTGCATCTCCTAATAGATCTGCTTCTCTCACTCTTCACTTTTCTAACATTCATGGGCTGAACTCTAATATTGCGTCTGTGGAACAACACTTGGGTGCTTACCTCCCTAACCTCCTTCTCCTCTCTGAAACCCAGTTGTCTATACATGCTTCTGCTGACCCATTTCAAATCTCTCACTATAATCTGTATACTTGTTTTCGTTCCAAAGGTGGGGTTTGTGCCTACTGCAACACTAACACTCCTATTGTGAGGCTCATGGACCTTGAATCTCCTGACTTTGATGTTCTCTGGCTAAATATCTATCTCTCCACTACCACTAGTGTTCTCCAGACTCCACCGAGTTTGTATCTTTCTTTGAATATCTGTCCTCATGCCATGAGTTCTTACTATATTCTTACCAACATGTGTTCCTGATCGTCACGAATATGCAGCAAAGACTCTTGACCTATTTCTTACTTCTGACCCTTCAAACTACTCTTATTCTGTGCTTCCCCTCTTGGTAAATCTGACCACTCTATGATCTCAATCTCTTCCAATTTCGCTCCCCCTCCACCAATCCTTCCTACTCTTCGCTGCTTTTGGCACTGAGCGTACCCAACATGAAAATTTGCATAACTTCCTCTTTGACTTCCCCTGGGATGACTACTGCTTTCAGTTACGCAACCCTGATCAGGTAGCCCTAAAAGTTGCCGAGATCATGACCTCGTGACTGGAGGCGTACATCCCCTCTTCTACAAAACTTTCTCTCCCCCTAAACCTTGGTTTGAACGTGCCTGCTACGTGGCTTTCCAGGCCAGGAATCGGGCACACCGATCTTACCAAGCCTCTCTTTCCGATTTAACTCGCTCTGCTTTTATTGTAGCTAGGAATTGTTGCACTGCTCAGATTCGAAGGTCTAAGGCTTCCTTTATAAGAAGGAAAGTAGTTGACCTTAACACCTCTCCCACTGACAAATGCTTTTGGTCCTTAGCCAAAAACCTCTCCTAAAACTTCTGTAACTCAAGCTTTCCCCCTCTCATTCATTCTGAGGTTTCTATAGCTTGCTCTCCCACAGATAAAGCCACTCTCTTTGGCTCTCGTTTTCTGCTATCTCTTCTATAAGTGATTCTAGCACACCTGTTTCTCAATCTTTACCCCTCTCTAACCCTATGCCCTCCCTTATCCTTTCTTCAAGCAATGTTCATAAGGTTCTTTGCTCTCTAAAGATGAATAAAGAATCTGGTCCCGATGGTATCCCTGAAAGGTCCCTTAAGGAGTTTGCAGATGAACTGGATCCCGTGGTTTGCCGTCTTGTTTGCCTCATTTTGTCAACCAGTATCTATCCTTCATCTTGGAAGCATGCTCTTGTTCAGACTGTTCCTAAGAAGATTGACCGCTCTATTCCTTCAAACTACCGACCTATTGCCCTAACCTCCTCTATTGCTAAAATTTTCGAAACTTTGCTCAATGCTCACTTCTTGAAACGCCTTGAATCTAACTCACTTATCTCTAATCACCAGTATGGCTTCTGCAAGGCCAGATCCACTGGTGACCTCTTGTCCTATGTTACTTATGTATGGTTAGCTTCTCTGAGGAACTATGGGGAATCCTTAGTCATTACCCTTGATATCTCTAAGGCTTTTGACAAAGTCTGGCACAAGGCTCTGTTGACCCAGCTCCCTGCCTTTGGCTTTACCTCTTCTTTTTGTTCTCTGATTTCCTGTTTTCTTTTTGACCGTTTTATATCTGTAGTTGTTGATTGTGCGACATCTAGCCCATTCTCTATTACAGTGGTGTTCCGCAGGGCTCTGATTTTTCACCTACTCTGTTCCTTCTCTTCATCAATTATCTTCTACAATCCCCATCTTCCACTCTTCTTCATGCCTTTGCTGATGATTCTAGTCTTCACTTTTCCTTTGCCTTTTCTTCACAACCTTCATCTGCTAGTCGTTGTCTGCCTCGTATTAAACACACAAACAAACAAACCAACAAACATTTATTTTTATTTTTGTGCAATGCTTATTATTCTAAAAATTAAAGTAACTTATAAGTAGACATGTAATTGAACTAATAAGAGGGTAATACATACAGTTAAATGTAGCTTTCATAGAAAATAATAATAATGCAATAAAAATGTTAACAATAATGTTAATAATATAGTACAAATAACACTAGATACAGTATCGTTATTATCGGCATCATTACCATATTTGTTTTCCTTTCAATGAGAATAATTAGTTCTTAACTTAGAAAACAGAGAAGTGGATATCAATTTACATATAGAGAGGTTAGTGTTAAGGGAAATTGCATTAAATCATTAAGTTTAGTTTATGTGTGAGCAGCAACTATTTGTCCAAAAGAAAACTATATAGTTTGCCTTTGAAAGCTGGGAAGGAGGATGAATTTTTAAGATGCTCTGGAATATTGTTCCAGAGTGTTGGCCCTTTAATAGTGATCATCTTTGAGCTTGCTTCTGTGTATGTTCTCTGAATAAAGAGCTCACTGCTCTGTCTTGTGTTGGTTCTCCTTATATCACTGACTGTTTTTAAATCAAATAGCCAGCTAGGATAATGATGGTCCAAAATTTTGTATACGAAAACATAGATAGCATAAGCGACCTTGTTTTCTGCCCGCAGCCATCCGAGTTTATTGAGAGCTGGTGTGATGTGGTCATATTTTCTTATTCCTTCCAGGGCAACTCGAGCAGAAAAATTAATAAGCTTCTGTATTCTGTTTATCTGAGTCGTAGTGGTAGCTCCCCAAACAGTTGTACAATAATTAAAGTGACTTAGGGCTAGAGATTCAACAACAGTTAGTCTCAAAATTGTCTTTTATACGTGATAAGTACATTAATGATCCTGTAACCTTTTTGTATACTTTCTCTATGTGGAAATCAAACAACATGTAGTTATCAAAGTGAATTCCTATGTTTTTGACTGTTTTACTAGGTGTAATAATGTTGTCGCAATAATTAATTGTTGTGTTTTCTGGAATTTGTGCTATATGGAACCTTGAAACAATAAACATGCATTGTGCTTAACTTTCGTTAATTGACAGCCCAATTTCTTGAAAATAGGTTTTAATTATTGACAAAGTGTTTTCTGCTCTTAAGGTTTGCTCTGGGAGATTATTAATATCACAACTAAGGAGTACTTGAGTGTCATCTGCATATTGTACGACTAGACAGTCAGAAAAGAAAGAAGATAGATCATTTACGTAAATTGAGAAGAGGATAGGACCAAGTACTGATCCCAGTGGAACATCAAATGATGCATATTTTGGCAAAGAGATAATGTTATTAAGACGTATAGACTGTTTGCGATTAGAAAGATACTCTCTAAACCAGCTCAGATCAATATTTAGGTTAGTACATTTACGTATAAGAATTTCATGGTTTACACTGTCGAAGGCTTTTGATAAGTCTAATAATACTAATAATACAAGCAGAGATATTTTTTTCATATATATATTATTATAGATACTATTAATAACTTTAAGCAGTGCAGTTTCCGTAGAGAGTTTCAGTCTGAAACCATGTTGGTTAATAGGTATTAGTCTGTTTGACTCTGAATATGACATAAGTTGGCATGCAACAATTTTTCCTAATATTTTAGTGAAAATGGGTAGCAGGGAAATGGGACGATAGTTTGTCACATCTTTTCTGTCCCCCTTTTTATGCAGAGATATTACATGTGATTTTTTCCAAAAGTCAGAAAACTTTTTAGTAACAATAGAAGTGTTCATAATAGTTAGTATATAAGATACAATCATGGGTAGAGCATCTTTGATGAACTGAAATGGTATACCATCTGGACCATAAGAGCCAGAGTTTCTTAGGCTCTTTATGGTAAGAATTAGGGTAGCACAATCGATAGGATTTATCTTGAAGTACTCTTTTGTGTTTGCGTTAGAAGAATTGTCCTTTAAGCAATTACTCATATTCACTGAGTTGATGTTTTTTTGTATTTATTCATATGTATTTTTGCCAACGTTAGCAAAATAGTTATTAAAGATTTCCGATTTGTCTTTCAACTCTGTAATATTTTCATAACGTTCTGAGGTAGTCTTTTCATTTGGTATCAAGCTTCTTATGACTTTTGATGTTGCTGCTGTATCATGTCTAGAGTCATTAAATTGTTTTTTGTAAAAGTCTTTTTTACTTACATTGATGAGAGATCCTACAGGTTTCTTTTCTGCTTTATAACGTTCTCGGAGAGTCATATCATATCTAATAATTTTTAGCTCTTTTTGTATTTGATTTATGATTTGCATTGCCTCTTTGATGTCATTAGTTAGCCAGGGGGCTAAGCATTTACGGAAGACTTTTGTTAGAATCTCAACCTGCAAATCGACGTTATCTGTGTTTTTAATTTTATTAAGTGCATTTGTGTTGTTGATTAATGTTTCACAAAAGATTTCAGGGGAGTAATTTTTTTGACACTGGAATGTCTTGAAGAGAGGCTTCCTTTTGGGCATTTTATGTTTAGCATAACTATGTTCAGCTCGTGGTCTGCAATTAACTACGTTCCAATAGGGTATACTTTCCACTTTATTTGTTATTATCAGATCTATAATAGTCCTAGAATTAGGGGTTATGTGGGTCGGTTTTGTAACTATTTGTGTTAACTTCACAGTGTTGATCACCCCTTTTATTTTCTTATCTGCTGAGAGCAAGTCATCATTAAAGTCACCAAGTATGTATATGGGTTTATGGCTCACAGATATTTCTGAATGGGAAACTTATTTTGAAGGATTACTAAATGAAGAGAACCCAAGAGCAGTATTTAAAGTTGGACTTCCAAATGAAGCAGTTACAACAACAGTGGCAGTAAGGAAAATGAAAAATGGAAAGGCAGCAGGACCTGATAAGATGCCAGTGGAGGTATGGAAGAGTCTTGGAGAGGAAGGCATAGATATCTTGTTTGACCTAATGCCTAAGATCTTTAGTTAGGAAAAGATGCCAGAGGAGTGGAGAGGATGCTTAATCATCCCAATCTATAAAGGGAAGGGAGACATTCAGGAGTGTGGAAACTATAGAGGTATAAAGTTGTTAAGTCATACTATGAAGACATATGAGAAGATCATAGAGAGGAGACTCAGAGAGGTAACGGCAATTAGGGATGAACAGTTTGGCTTCATGCCTGGAAGAGGGACAGTGGATGCCATATTTGCCTTGAGACAAATGATGGAAAAGCATAGGGAGAAACAAAAAGGACTGCATATGGTCTTTATTGACCTGGAAAAGGCATATGATCGAGTACCATGTCAAGAGGTGTGGAGGTGTATTAGAGAAAAGGGAGTTCCCGAGAAATATGTAAGAATCATCCAAGATATGTATGAGAGGGTAGAGGCAAATGTTAAAAGCAGTGTGGGCTTGACGAAAAGTCTCTCAGTAAATGTTGGTCTGCATCAAGGGTCTGCTTTGAGTCCATATCTATTTGATCTTGTCTTGGATGTAGTAACCCAGGGTATTAGAGATCAGTTTCCATGGTGTATGCTCTTTACAGATGACATTGTACTGTGTAGCAACGGACGAGAGGTAGTGGAGGAGAAGTGTTAGGAGTGGAGAAGAGTGATGGAGGATAGAGGACTGAAAATCAGCAGGAAGAAGACAGAGTACTTGAGGTTGAGAGATGATAAGGATGGGGAGGTCAATTTGCAGGGGAAGGTGTTAAAAAGACTTGAAAAGTTCAAGTATTTGGGATCAACAATAGCAGAGGATGGTGACCTAGAGTCATAAATAACCCACAGAATACAAGCGGGATGGAAGAACTGGAAGAAAGTGTCTGGGGTGCTGTGCGACAGGAGAATAGGGATTAAGTTGAGGGTAAAGTGCATAAGACAGTTGTGAGTCCTGCGATGATGTATGGAGCAGAGACATGGGCAATAAAGATGACACCAGAGAAAAAACTGGATGTGGCAGAGATGAGGATGTTGAGATGGATGTTTGGGGTGACAAGAAGCGATAAGATCAGAAACGAGGTAATTAGAGGTACCTCAAAAGTTAGAGAAATATCAGATAAGATACAAGAAAGTAGACTAGGATGGTATGGTCATGTCGTTAGGATTGATGAACAGTATGTTGGGAGGAGGGTGATGGAAATGGATATACAGGGTAGGAGAAGGAGAGGGAGACCAAAGCGCAGATGGATGGATTGCATCATTGACGACCTGAGGCCTAAAGGCTTGTTGGGTGATGAGGTATGGGACAGAAACAAATGGAGAAAGCTGACCAGAAACATCGACCTCACATAAAAGTGGGAAAAGATGTAGACGAAGAAAAGAAGAGTTCCTAGCAAATGACTGAATGAACTGGTAGGTGCTTTTGTGTGATGGGAAACACACCCTATAATGAAAGATGGAAGCTTCTGATACTGCATAGTGATCCATAAATGTTCGAGCTCTTCACTTTTTCTAGACCTGTGGTTATTTCTGATGCACTAATATAATTTCTAACATAAATACAGACCCCACCCCCTCGGCCATGGTCATTGCAAAATATTTTAAACTCTGGGTTATTCACATATTTATTTTCAGTTGTAGGAGGAAGCCAAGTTTCACTTACACAGAGGATGTCTATGTTGTAGTCTTTTGTTAGCATTATTATTTCCTCAAAATGAGCGAGAAGGGACAGAGCGTTTAAAGGTACTAATGTTACATTCTTACCATGTTTCATCAGGGTGGTATCCATAGGCATAGTTGTAGTTTGTTCTTGGAATTGTCCATGATGTGTTTCGACTGTGCGATTCTGTTGGGAATTCATCATTATATTGTGTTCTGGGGTTAGCCCATGGATCCAGGTGTGTGTACCTGCCGTTGGATGGGTAACTCTGCTTTGAGTACGTGCCATGGTATGATCGGGCCTTCCCAAAGTTTTTATGCCTAGGTGAGTGTCTAGGGTTGCAAGAACCATCTCTCCAGGAGAAGTCTCTTGTGCGTTGACGGTGATAAGAGAGGTTTGTATTTTGTCTCTCTCTGTAGTCTCGTGGATAGGGGATTGTTTCATGAGCCCTTTGCTGTTTATTTTGGTATGACTGTAGTTTGGGATATTTTGTAGATAACCCAGGTTGTGTCCATTGTTTGCCCCCATGAAATGGCTGGACAATTGTGCCTCTAGGCCATTGATTCAGTTTGTAAGGCACATATTCAAATCCTTTTGATATTGTTATTGCGAAGGAGACCCAATTTGGTTTGTGAGAAAGCTCCTTGAGCAAGACTTCTTCAGAGAGAATGCCTTGATTTGTCAATATAGTAGTCATTGTGGCTCAAGCAGTAGAGTCCGCAACTCTGAGGCGTCAGGTTGAGGGTTCGCGCCCTGTCACAGTCTGAGGTTAGCAAGGGCATGCACTCAGGGTAACGATTATATCTGCCAAAATAAGTCCTTCGCAAGAAGGCAACCGTTCTAGCCCTTGGTTGAAAAGGGAGTCCGTGACGTAAAACCGGAACAAACAAACAAACAAGCAAACATTACATTTCTCTCTCTCAAAAGGGTTGCCAGGAATGCGAATATATATTTGAGCTGTAACTCTTGCACTTGCATTATTGGGTAACTGTGGCTGTGGGGGAGAGGATTTCGATGGAATGTTTAGATTAGAGACTGCTTTTATTTTGTCTTTTCTGCTTTCTTCATTGTTTTGCAGCCTATTGCTGGGTTGGTTATTTGTGCTGGAAGGTGTAATTTGATGGTCCTGGTTAGTAATAGTTGCTGTGTTGTTAGGAGTAGTGGAGATGGGCTCTATAGCGTCTTCGCTGTATTGCAACCCTTTACCAGGTTGATTATTTGTGCTGGGAAGAATATTGTTCTGGTTAGTGCCTGTTGTTGTGTTATTAGGAGTAGTGGGGAAGGGCGCTGTTGTTTCTTCACTATTTTGTAACCTGTTACTGAGTTGGTTATTTATGACAGATGGTGTATTCATGTTGTCTTCTTGACTATCACTTTTATCTGGATCTACCTCTTCTATACTACCACTGTCACATTTGTCTTTCAATTTGGTTTTAATATGCAGAGGGTATCTGAGTGGGGCACTCAAAATTTAGTGAAATTCATTGACCCCATGACATCACCAGGAAGGCTAAAGAAAATCCCAAGCTTTTCCACAGCTTTATCAGAGGGAAACTGAAGGTAAAAGAACAGGTTTTAAGGTTAAAGAGAACGGATGGAAGCATCACTGAGATGGATGAAGAGATCTGCAAAGAATTGAACAAGGATTTTCAGTCAGTATTTACAGTAGAAAATACCCCACCCCCTCAGATTGCAGAGATAGAAGCTCAAGGGCTAGTATTAGAGAACATCAACCTTACAGCCACAGAGGTATGCAAAGCGCTGATGGATTTAGATGTTCATAAAGCTACAGGTCCTGATGACATATCCCCTCATGTGCTTAAAAAATGCGCAAACTCATGATCAGTGGCACTAAGTATCATATTTAAAAAGTCACTGGAGTCAGGGGAGATATCCCAGATGCTGGTAACAAGCAAATGTGATACCTATCTTCAAAAGGGGAAGGAGGAATACGGCTCTGAACTATAGACCAGTTACCTTGACCAGCATAGTTTGCAAAGTTATGGAGAAACTACTAAGGAAACATATCTCTCTTCACTTGGAATCCTTCAACTTTTTGTCAGTGAGGCAACATGGCTTCAGAGAAGGTAGATCAACAGTAACAAACTTATTAGAATTTTATGATGAGGTAAGCCGAATCTTACAGGAAAGAGAGGGCTGGGCAGATTGCATAT
>JAXCGZ010008231.1:42500-47286 GCA_037179515.1 Halocaridina rubra
GGGTTATCAGGAGGAGAAGAAGATAGAGATAGCCAGAAATTGTGTCTTGGAGGCATAGAATTTAACTAAATTTTGAGTGCCCCACTCAGATACTATCTGCAAGTCGGAGTTTAGAGTAGAAGAAAGAGTGATACGAGATTGATTACAAGTAGCAGATGAAGGTTGTGAAGAAAAGGCAGAGGAAAAATGAAGGGTAGAATCATCAGCAAAGGCATAATGAAGAGAATAAGATGGTGATTGTAGAAGATCATTGATGAAGAGAAGGAACAGAGTAGGTGAAAGAACTGAGCCCTGTAGAACACCACTGGTAACAGTGAAAGGGCTAGATGTCGTGCCATCAACAGCTACAGATATAAAATGATCAGTAAGCAAACTGGAAATCAGAGAACAGAAAGACGGGGTAAGGCCATAGGCAGGGAATTTGGCCAACAGAGCCTTGTGCCAGACTCTGTCAAAAGCCTTAGAGATATCAAGGGCGACGACAAAGGATTCCCCATAGTTTCTCAGAGAAGATGACCATACATGAGTAAGATAGGACAGGAGATCACCAGTGGATCTTGCCTTGCGGAAGCTGTACTGGTGATTGAAAATAAGTGAGTTAGATTCAAGGCATTTCAAGAAGTGAGAATTGAGCAAAGTTTCGAAAACTTTAGCAATAGAAGGGGTTAGGGCAATAGGTCGGTAGTTATAAGGAATAGAGCAGTCACCCTTCTTAGGAACAGGTTGAACTATAGCATGCTTCCAAGATGAAAGATAGATACTTATTGACAGAATGAAGCAAAAAAGACGGCAAAGCACGGGAGCCAGTTCATCTGCAAACTCCTTAAGGAACCTTGCAGGGATAGCATTGTGTCCAGATGCCTTGTTCATCTTTAGCGAGCGAAGAACCTTATGAACTTTGCGTGAAGGAAGGATAAGGGAGGGCATAGGGTTAGAGAGGGGTAAAGATTGAGGAACGGGTGTGCTGGAATCATTGATAGAAGAGTTGACAGAAAAATGAGAGCCAAAGAGAGTGGCTTTGTCAGTGGTAGAGCAAGCTATAGAACCATCAGAGCAAATGAGATGGGGAAAGCTTGAGTTACAGAAGTTTTAGGAGAGGTTTTGGCTAAGGATCAGAAGCATTTGTCAGTGGGAGAGGAGTAAAGATCATCAACTTTCCTTCTTATAAAGGAAGCCTTAGACCTTCGAATCTGAGCAGTACAGCGATTCCTAGCTATAATAAAAGCAGAGCAAGTTAAATCGAAAGGAGAGGCTTGGTAAGATCGGTGTGCCCGATTCCTAACCTGGATAGCCATGGAGTAGGCATGGTCAAACCAAGGTTTAGGGGGAGAGAAAGTTTTTGTAGAAGAGGGGATGTATGCCTCCATTCCTGCGGTCATGATCTCAGCAACTTTTAGAGCTACCTGATCAAGGATGCGGGACCAAAAGCAGTAGTCACCCATGGGAAGTCAAAGAGAAAGTTACGCAAATTTTCATATTGCGTACGCTCGCAGTGCCAAAGGCGGAGCTGAGTAGGGGGGATTGGTGGTGGGGGAGTGAAAATGGAAGAGACTGAGATCATAGAGTGGTCAGATATACCAAGAGGGGAAAGCACAGAATAAGAGTAGTTTGAAGGGTTAGAAGCAAAAACTAGGTCAAGAGTGTTTGCAGTATGTTCGTGGCGATCAGGAACGTGAGTAGGATGTTTGATAATTTACTCCAGATCGTGAGTAATAGAGAAAGCAAGCGCTATATATATATATATATATATATATATATATATATATATATATATATATATATATATATATATATATATATATATATATATATATATATATATATATATATATATATATATATTTATGTGATTTTATTTAACGAGAAGCACATGAATATTGTGAATATTGTAAATGTGGATGGTTATGGCTTTATTTTTTTTTGTGACACCTGGACGGGCCAAAAAATAATAAAATAATACAGCCCTCAACGGGCCTGGGCACGAAAAATACATAAAGTAAAGAGAAACAGAGATGGATACGTAGGGAAACCGGAATTTTTTTTTGTGATCCTTAGTATTTTCGAGAGTATTTATGCCTCTGAAGATTAGTAGTAGGTAAATACACTCGAAAGTACTAAGGATCTCAAAGTTTCTTTCAATTTCCTTACGTAGCTATAACCATCCATTTACACAGACACACACACACACACACACACACACACACGCACGCACACACACACCACACACACACACACACACACAGAGCTTTGGGCTCTTTCCCGTAAACACAATTAGGTAATCCACACACACACACATATCTCTCTTCACTTGGAATCCTTCAACTTTTTGTCAGTGAGGCAACATGGCTTCAGAGAAGGAAGATCAACAGTAACAAACTTATTAGAATTTTATGATGAGGTAAGCCAAATCTTACAGGAAAGAGAGGGCTGGGCAGATTGCATATTCCTAGACTTCCAGAAAGCGTTTGACACTGTTCCACATGGGAGACTTATTAGGAAGCTGCAATCAATGGCTAGAATAGGTGGAAATGTCTTGGAATGGATAAAAACTTACTTAGAAGGAAGGGAACAGAGGGTTAGAGTAAGACACTCAGTGTCTGAATGGAGAAGAGTTAGTAGTGGAGTTCCACAGGGTTCAGTTTTAGGGCCACTTTTGTTCCTTGTATATGTAAATGACCTACCAGAGTCTGTATATTCATTCATGAATATGTTTGCAGATGATGCAAAGATTGTGAAGAAAGTAAAAAACGAGAACAATGGTAGAGAACTTCAGGAGGATCTAAATAATCTGCATGAGTGGTCAGAAAAGTGGCTAATGAAATTCAATACCTCAAAATGTAAGGTAATGAGAATGGGTACAAGTGCAAGAAGGCCCAAGCTTGACTACTCGGTGGCTGGAGTACAACTTCAAGAGACAGAAAATGAGAGAGATCTAGGAGTAAACATACTGGCAGATTTGTCTCCAGAAATACATATAAATGGCGTAGTAAGGGCAGCATATGCATTCTTATCAAACGTAAGGGTAGCCTTCAGGCACATGGACAAGGAAATGTTCAGAAATATTTATGTAACCTATGTGAGGCCAAAACTCGAATATGCAGCCCCCTTTTGGAATCCGCACTTGAAAAAGCACATAGCTAAGCTTGAAAAAGTTCAAAGACATGCCACGAAACTGGTGCCAGAAATACGCAATCTCGGTTATGATGAGAGGCTGAGGGAATTAGACTTGCCATCACTCGAAGCTAGAAGAGTGAGGGGGGATATGGTGACAGTCTTTAAATTCCTTCATGGTTATGATAGAGTGGATAGGGATCGATATTTCGATATGGCTGGCTCTAGAACTAGAGGTCATAGTTTGAAGCTTCGTAAGAAAACTTGTTTGCAGGATGTAAGGAAATACTTTTTCAGTGTAAGAGTAGTTGATAATTGGAATTCGCTAAGCGAGGAGGTAGTTAATGCTATCTCAATCCATAGTTTTAAGGACAGGTATGATAAGTATCACTAAGTCTAAAAATGGAACCGATCAGGAGACGGGAAGATACGAGCTTTGGGCTCTTTCCCGTAAACACAATTAGGTAATCACAATTAGGTAATCACACACATACACACACACACACACACACACACACACGATGATAAGTATCACTAAGTATAAAATGGAACCGATCAGGAGACGGGAAGATACGAGCTTTGGGCTCTTTCCCGTAAACACAATTAGGTAATCACAATTAGGTAATCACACACACACACACACACACACACACACACACTCACACACACACACACACACACACACACACACATATATATATATATATATATATATATATATATATATATATATATATATATATATATATATATATATATATATATATATATATATATATATAAATATATGTGAATCATATATTACCCCTGACTGGGACTCGAGACTAAGACACATAATTACAATGCCAAGGCGCTATCAGCTACACCACTGAAGGTCTAACTGAGAAGCAAATCTTATAGCTTCTCCTAACCTCACTCGTGGTTTCGTTTTTCACATTTAATTCGAATCTCGGCTATATAGGTTTTAACAATAATCAAATAAACACATTACCATATTTGAAAACATAAATCATATTTTATCCCTAACCTGGACTCGAACCTAAGACTCATAATTACTGTGCCTAGGTACAATCAACTACACCACTGAAGTTATAAAAGAGAAATAAACCTTACAGCTTAACTACTATACTAGGAATGACAACATTCTATTTGAATGCATTTTGTTCATATTATAGTTTCTCCTAACCTCACTCGTTTCTGAGATTCGAATTAAATAGGAAATATAAAGCCACGAGTGATGTCAGGAGAAGCTGTAATATGAAAAAAATCATTCATATAGAATGCGTTCATTCCTAGTATAGCAGTTAAGTTGAAAGGTTTGTTTCTATTTTAGACTTTCAGTGGTGTACCTGATAGCGCCTTGGAACTGTAATTATGTGTCTTAAGTTCGAGTCCCGTTCCGGGTTAAATATGATGCATGTTCTCAGATATGGTAAAGTATTCATTTGATTATTGTTAAGACATATATAGCTGAGATTCGAATTAAATGCGAAAACGAAGCCACGAGAAGCTGCAATACGAACAAAAGGCATTCAGATAGAATGCATGCATTCCTAGTATAGCAGTTAAGTTGAAAGGTTTGTATCTCTGTTAGACCTTCAGTAGTGTAGTTGACAGTGCCTTGGCACAGTAATTATGTGCTATAGGTTCGAGTCCAGGTCATGGGTAAAATATT
>JAXCGZ010008232.1:5000-7500 GCA_037179515.1 Halocaridina rubra
CATACATACAGAGAGGGCTGGGCAGATTGCATATTCCTAGACTTCCAGAAAGCGTTTGACACTGTTCCACATGGGAGACTTATTAGGAAGCTGCAATCAATGGCTAGAATAGGTGGAAATGTTTTGGAATGGATAAAAACTTACTTAGAAGGAAGGGAACAGAGGGTTAGAGTAAGACACTCAGTGTCTGAATGGAGAAGAGTTAGTAGTGGAGTTCCACAGGGTTCAGTTTTAGGGCCACTTTTGTTCCTTGTATATGTAAATGACCTACCAGAGTCTGTAAATTCATTCATGAATATGTTTGCAGATGATGCAAAGATTGTGAAGAAAGTAAAAAACGAGAACAATGGTAGAGAACTTCAGGAGGATCTAAATAATCTGCATGAGTGGTCAGAAAAGTGGCTAATGAAATTCAATACTTCAAAATGTAAGGTAATGAGAATGGGTACAAGTGCAAGAAGGCCCAAGCTTGACTACTCGGTGGCTGGAGTACAACTTCAAGAGACAGAAAATGAGAGAGATCTAGGAGTAAACATACTGACAGATTTGTCTCCAGAAATACATATAAATGGAATAGTAAGGGCAGCATATGCATTCTTATCAAATGTAAGGGTAGCCTTCAGGCACATGGACAAGGAAATGTTCAGAAATATTTATGTAACCTATGTGAGGCCAAAACTCGAATATGCAGCCCCCTTTTGGAATCCGCACTTGAAAAAGCACATAGCTAAGCTTGAAAAAGTTCAAAGACATGCCACGAAACTGGTGCCAGAAATACGCAATCTCAGTTATGATGAGAGGCTGAGGGAATTAGACTTACCATCACTTGAAGCTAGAAGAGTGAGGGGGGATATGGTGACAGTCTTTAAATTCCTTCATGGTTATGATAGAGTGGATAGGGATCGATATTTTGATATGGCTGGCTCTAGAACTAGAGGTCATAGTTTGAAGCTTCGTAAGAAAACTTCTTCGCAGGATGTAAGGAAATACTTTTTCAGTGTAAGAGTAGTTGATAATTGGAATTGGCTAAGCGAGGAGGTAGTTAATGCTATCTCAATCCATAGTTTTAAGGACAGGTATGATAAGTATCGCTAAGTATAAAATGGAACCGATGAGGAGACGGGAAGATACGAGCTTTGGGCTCTTTTCCGTAAACACAATTAGGTAATCACATACATGCATACATACATACATATATGCATACATACATATAAGCAGGCCGTGACTGTAATAATGTTATCTCTGGAAATCTCCTGGGACCCTCCTTAATACAGTTACCAACCTATTGTCATTTGAATCAAAGAGTTAAAAAAATATATATAATAAGATTTAAAGATTAGATTAATCCAGGCTTCAAATAATCATCGTCCGGTACTCTCACTGAAGAATTATTATTATTATTATTATTATTATTATTATTATTATTATTATTATTATTATTATTATTATTATTATTATTATTATTATTATTACTATTATTATTATTATTATTATTATTATTATTATTATTATTATTATTATTATTATTATTATTATTATTATTATTATTATTACTGTTAATTTCATTATTATCATTATTATTAATATTATTATTATTATTATTTTTATTATTATTAGTATTGTCATCATCATCATCATCATTATTATTATTATTATTATTATTATTATTATTATTATTATTATTATTATTATTATTATTATTATTATTATTATAATTATTATTATTATTATTATTATTATTATTATTATTATTATTATTATTATTATTATTATTATTATTATTATTAGTAGTAGTAGTAGTAGTAGTAGTAGTAGTAGTAGTAGTAGAAGCAGTAGTAGTAGTAGCAATTGCAGCAATATTACCACTGATGTCGTTGTTGCTGTTGTTAACGGTAACCCTAAATTGCCGTCCATTTATTGAAGAGGCTGCTTTTAAAATATTTTCCAAAGTGGAATGAACTTTGGCCAGCATATGGTGTTTATTTCGCCTGCTTTGAGTGTGCGTGCGTGTGTGTGTGTGTGCGTGTGTGTGTATGTGTGTGAGTGTGTTTATGTGTGTGTGTGTGTGTGTGTGCGTTTGTGTATGTGTGTGTGTGCGATTACCTAATTGTGATTACCTAATTGTGTTTACGGGAAAGAGCCCAAAGCTCGTATCTTCCCGTCTCCTGATCGGTTCCATTTTTAGACTTAGTGATACTTATCATACCTGTCCTTAAAACTATGGATTGAGATAGCATTAACTACATCCTCGCTTAGCCAATTCCAATTATCAACTACTCTTACACTGAAAAAGTATTTCCTTACATCCTGCAAAGAAGTTTTCTTACGAAGCTTCAAACTATGACCTCTAGTTCTAGAGCCAGCCATATCGAAATATCGATCCCTATCCACTCTATCATAACCATGAAGGAATTTAAAGACTGTCACCATATCCCCCCTTACTCTTCTAGCTTCGAGTGATGGTAAGTCTAATTCCCTCAGCCTCTCATCATAACTGAGA
>JAXCGZ010008232.1:12500-20000 GCA_037179515.1 Halocaridina rubra
ATGTCTTGGAATGGATAAAAACTTACTTAGAAGGAAGGGAACAGAGGGTTAGAGTAAGACACTCAGTGTCTGAATGGAGAAGAGTTAGTAGTGGAGTTCCACAGGGTTCAGTTTTAGGGCCACTTTTGTTCCTTGTATATGTAAATGACCTACCAGAGTCTGTAAATTCATTCATGAATATGTTTGCAGATGATGCAAAGATTGTGAAGAAAGTAAAAAACGAGAACAATGGTAGAGAACTTCAGGAGGATCTAAATAATCTGCATGAGTGGTCAGAAAAGTGGCTAATGAAATTCAATACCTCAAAATGTAAGGTAATGAGAATGGGTACAAGTGCAAGAAGGCCCAAGCTTGACTACTCGGTGGCTGGAGTACAACTTCAAGAGACAGAAAATGAGAGAGATCTAAGAGTAAACATACTGGCAGATTTGTCTCCAGAAATACATATAAATGGCGTAGTAAGGGCAGCATATGCATTCTTATCAAATGTAAGGGTAGCCTTCAGGCACATGGACAAGGAAATGTTCAGAAATATTTATGTAACCTATGTGAGGCCAAAACTCGAATATGCAGCCCCCTTTTGGAATCCGCACTTGAAAAAGCACATAGCTAAGCTTGAAAAAGTTCAAAGACATGCCACGAAACTGGTGCCAGAAATATGCAATCTCGGTTATGATGAGAGGCTGAGGGAATTAGACTTGCCATCACTCGAAGCTAGAAGAGTAAGGGGGGATATGGTGACAGTCTTTAAATTCCTTCATGGTTATGATAGAGTGGATAGGGATCGATATTTCGATATGGCTGGCTCTAGAACTAGAGGTCATAGTTTGAAGCTTCGTAAGAAAACTTGTTTGCAGGATGTAAGGAAATACTTTTTCAGTGTAAGAGTAGTTGATAATTGGAATTCGCTAAGCGAGGAGGTAGTTAATGCTATCTCAATCCATAGTTTTAAGGACAGGTACGATAAGTATCACTAAGTCTAAAAATGGAACCGATGAGGAGACGGGAAGATACGAGCTTTGGGCTCTTTCCCGTAAACACAATTAGGTAATCACAATTAGGTAATCACACACACACACACACACACACACACACACACACACACACACACACACACACACACACACACACACACAGTCATTTAACGGTTATTAGTGATATAACTACATCACTTTTCATCACTTGCATAAATGTAAGTGACGGTTGGTGTCATTTCTCGGTCATTTATAACTGTCAATCACAGTGAGGATGAGATTGTACATACTTCCCCGTCTCCTGGCCAGTTTTTTGTATTCACCAATTACACTGACAGTGTTCTCTCTAAGTGCATTCCAGTTATCGCTATTCTTACAATAAAGAAAGTACTTCCATGATTCTAGCTATGCAGAGAGAGAGAGAGAGAGAGAGAGAGAGAGAGAGAGAGAGAGAGAGAGAGAGAGAGAGAGAGAGAGAGAGAGAGAGAGAGAGAGAGAGAGCAGCTCTCCCTATCATCTTTGTCAAATCTACAGAGAAATTTGAAAACAATTACCCTATCCCCTCTTTCTTCTAGCTTCAGGAGGTGGTAAGTTTAACTCCTCTAGCTCTCCCCCATAACTGAGACTTCATAATCCTGTCATCATCTCTGTAGTGTGTTTATGTATTTGTTTGTATGTATGTTTGTTTGTTTGTTTCTCTCTCTTAAATTCTTGGAAGCATTCAGAAAACATTACCATATCCCCCTATTTCTCCTAGCTTCAAGTGGTTCTAATTCTAACTCTTTCAGCCTTTCCTCACAGTTGAGATTTCATATTCCATTCACCAAATTTGTAGTGTGTGTGAGTATGTGTGCTTACAAGAGTACATATATATAGACGTGTGTATGTGTGTGTATTACATGCATATGTTTTTGTGTATTTATGTTTCTGTTAAATCCGTGGACGAATTTAAGTAACCGTTACCTTATTTCCCTCTTTCCTCTAGATTCAGTTGGTGGTAAGTCTAACTCCTTCAACTTTTTCACATATCTGATTTTTCCAAGTCATGCAAGGTATTATTAGGTTGTTATAAGTCACACAAGGTATTGCCTTGGGTTGTTCCAACACCCAGATAAGTAAAACAGTTCTGCAAGTAAAATAATAATAGGTATTTCTTTTTCGTTAATTATAATAATTCTTAAAAAATGTTCCTTCCAGATAATCAGTTGTCTCCACTCAGATATAGGTCACGTCTTCTTCTTCTTCTTCTTCTTCTTCTTCTTCTTCTTCTTCTTCTTCTTCTTCTTCTTCTTCTTCTTCTTCTTCTTCTTCTTCTTCTTCTCTTCTTCTTCTTCTTCTTCTTCTTCTATTACTTCATTTTCTTCTTCTCTCGTTTTTGTATCTTCCTTCAATTTCAGTACTTAATTACTATATTCAAAAGAAATAACGGGATTTCTGCTAGAATTTTATGATGAGGTAAGTCAAATCTTACAGGAAAGAGAGGGCTGGGCAGATTGCATATTCCTAAACTTCCAGAAAGCCTTTGACACTGTTCCACATGGGAGACTTATTAGGAAGCTGCAATCAATGGCTAGAATAGGTGGAAATGTTTTGGAATGGATAAAAACTTACTTAGAAGGAAGGGGACAGAGGGTTAGATTAAGACACTCAGTGTCTGAATGGAGAAGAGTTAGTAGTGGAGTTCCACAGGGTTCAGTTTTAGGGCCACTTTCGTTCCTTGTATATGTAAATGACCTACCAGAGTCTGTAAATTCATTCATGAATATGTTTGCAGATGATGCAAAAATTGTGAAGAAAGTAAAAAACGAGAACAATGGTAGAGAACTTCAGGAGGATCTAAATAATCTGCATGAGTGGTCAGAAAAGTGGCTAATGAAATTCAATACTTCAAAATGTAAGGTAATGAGAATGGGTACAAGTGCAAGAAGGCCCAAGCTTGACTACTCGGTGGCTGGAGTACAACTTCAAGAGACAGAAAATGAGAGAGATCTAGGAGAAAACATACTGGCAGATTTGTCTCCAGAAATACATATAAATGGCATAGTAAGGGCAGCATATGCATTCTTATCAAATGTAAGGGTAGCCTTCAGGCACATGGACAAGGAAATGTTCAGAAATATTTATGTAACCTATGTAAGGCCAAAACTCGAATATGCAGCCCCCTTTTGGAATCCGCACTTGAAAAAGCACATAGCTAAGCTTGAAAAAGTTCAAAGACATGCCACGAAACTGGTGCCAGAAATACGCAATCTCAGTTATGATGAGAGGCTGAGGGAATTAGACTTACCATCACTCGAAGCTAGAAGAGTGAGGGGGGATATGGTGACAGTCTTTAAATTCCTTCATGGTTATGATAGAGTGGATAGGGATCGATATTTTGATATGGCTGGCTCTAGAACTAGAGGTCATAGTTTGAAGCTTCGTAAGAAAACTTCTTTGCAGGATGTAAGGAAATACTTTTTCAGTGTAAGAGTAGATGATAATTGGAATTGGCTAAGCGAGGAGGTAGTTAATGCTATCTCAATCCATAGTTTTAAGGACAGGTATGATAAGTATCACTAAGTCTAAAATGGAACCGATGAGGAGACGGGAAGATACGAGCTTTGGGCTCTTTCCCGTAAACACAATTAGGTAATCACAATTAGGTAATCACACACACACACGCACTCACTCACACAGAACAGCTGATAACTGGAATTCACTAAGTGAGGAAACAGTAGATGCAATATGCATTCATTGATTTTAAGTGTCACTATTCATTCCCACTCTTATGGGGGTGAACACAGACAAGTTGGATTTTCTCCCTAATACCCTGCGGTGAGTTAGAGAATAAAAATTAAACTGACCATGACATGGGGAGTTACGAGCATAGGGCTCTTTCCCGTGAGCACAATTAGTTAAAAACAATTAGGTAAATACACATGTGCCAACAAGGACCTGGTGACATGGTCGGCAATCCTATTAATATTAACCCTGAGGTGAGCCTTAAGGCCGGAAATAGTTCCAGTTAGCTTCCGTTACCACATTTCCGAAGGTAACGTTTGTACGGTGTGTGTGTGTGTGTGTGTGTGTGTGTGTGTGTGTGTGTGTGTGTGTGTGTGTGTGTGTGTGGTAACAATTTTGTGGAGACTGTTTAAAAGTCTTACTGAAGCGTTATCGGCATATTTGTGTGTGCTAACGTGTATACGTATGTGTGTGTGTGTGTGTGTGTGTGTGTGTGTGTGTGTGTGTGTGTGTGTGTGTGTGTGTGTGTGTGTGTGTGTGTGTGTGTGTGTGTGTGTGTGTGTGAATGGCACCAAGAGAAGTACCGTTAGGTGGGTTTGGCACCGAAGAATGTTGAAACTTGGATGAAAAGTTTAAGGTATAAATCAATGTTTTGGGTGTGTTCTCTCCAAGTGAGGACTAAGGTGTAAAAGCCTCCTCTCTCTCTCTCTCTCTCTCTCTCTCTCTCTCTCTCTCTCTCTCTCTCTCTCTCTCTCTCTCTCTTTGCATTTTCTTCATTTTTCTCCTGGGTCAATGGAGACGGTTGGTGTCAGGAAGGCTTCTAACCATAAATATTTTAGCCCAAAACATCACTTAGATATGTAAGGGTAGTAAAAATCAGCTTCCGTATATGAATATAGGAAAAGACTCATGTGTGTGTGTGTGTGATTACCTAATTGTAAGGTAATCACACACACACACACACACACATGAGTCTTTTCCTATATTCATATACGGAAGCTGATTTTTACTACCCTTACATATCTAAGTGATGTTTTGTGTGTGTGTGTGTGTGTGTGTGTGTGTGTGTGTGTGTGTGTGTGTGTGTGTGTGTACATACATACATGGTTCACAAATAATTTTTGTTAATAATTCATATTTTAGTACTCTGAAGATGACTATGAATAGTCCAAAAGCTCTCGCTAAATTTACTTCCAAATTTCAATCATTTTATTTAATTACACTTTCCAAATTGACCAATAGACCTTCGCTAATTATTAACATTAATCAATGATCATCTTAATTAAGAGAATAATTGCTAATGTTAAAGAATTAATTGACATGTGCTTTTATGAAATATAATAATAATTAATATATATAATAATGTACGTAAGTCTATTTTAGTTTTCATTATCAAGAATAATTTTGTTAAATCAAATTCATCATTGAGTTAAGAATTAAGTTGAGAATTTTTGTGAATCGTTCTTAGAGCATTTGGTATTCATGAGGCTTTGGTCATAATTCATAAATATCAATATTTTATTTGGCGATGGTTCTTCGGATTTTTAAATATATTAAGCATGATATGTGATATATATATATATATATATATATATATATATATATATATATATATATATATATATATATATATATCCCCCTGAAGGAGGGGGTAAGAATACTTCCTCCGTGTTCCCCTGCGTGTCATAAAAGTTTACTAAATGGGGCGGAGCTAACGGAATGGGAATCCCCTCCTCTGTGTTTACTTCCCACAAAAAGTCAAAATACTTTCTTTGACTCAGCCATCCCCTTTATGAGGGGGAATATGGCTTTGGTATATGGATGAATGGATATATACATATATTCCTCATATTTCTAACATCTGTTCAAGCAGAGGTAGATCTAATTCACACAGTCTATGTGGTAACCCAGACCTCCTTTGCCAGTGTAATGCATTTTGTAGCAAAATGGAGCTTGAATAACCACAGTTTTGATTATCTGGAGTAATGAATTCAATTAATAACAACTGACATGCATAAACAGCGTGGAAAAAACCCCCACAGAAATTACTTTAACGAGGTAGTTACGGGTTAGTTGGTCCAACTTTGTGTGTGTGAATAAAAGCATTATTTATCTTACAAAGGCATAAATGATGTACTATCAAATGATCTTTAAACATAACAAGAAGACTCTCTACTTTCACAAATAACAGAGCAATCAGTTTTAGGTTAGTTGGTTAAAGTTTATGTGTGTGAATGTAAGTATGTTCTTTCCAATGAAAACACAATTAATACCATAGTTAATAATCTGTGTGGAATCTAATCAAGATTTCACAAATAGCAAAAACTGCAAAAATCACTTAACCAGTAATCATAGGTTAGTTGGTTAGAGTTTTTGCGTGAGAATATGTGTATCATTTCTCGCAGTAAATGTATCATTAATGTCTAAATTGCTTGAGCTGGTTACGGTCTCACAATAAAACAATCTAACAATAGCAAACAACATGAAACCATAAACAAGAGCCCTTACAAGCCAATTTTAGGTTACTTGGTTCATCTTCTCTGTGTGTGAACATGTTCAAAAATATTATTGATCTCTGAGTTAATGAGGTGTGCATTACCTTTAAAAAAAAGCACACACACATAAGCGGTAAGTATGGTCTAAACAAGCCAGTTTTAGGGTAAGTAGTTTTGATAACAAGCGGTAAGTATGGTCTAAACAAACCAGTACGGTAAGTAGTTTTGCTTGTCTATTAGTGTGTTTTTAGCTTATGTATATGCTTTTAAGTGTGTACTCAAGATGATCCCCTTTTCGCTCATTTCCTGCATGCATGTGTGTACCAAAATCCACATATAATTAGCCGTGTGTATCTGTGCATGCAGAGTTATCACCCCATTTGCTCAAACTCTGGGTGCATGAAGCTATCCAAATCCAGACATATAAATTACTCTTTTAATTGTATATATTTTTCCTCCCACACCTTGTCTAATGTGACCTGAAAATTAAGACAGTTAAAAAACCGCTAAATTTGCGCCCATGTGTGCAGTCACAGATGCATATTAACAATATTAAACATATTTCCCACGTTTGGGACTGCTACGTCATGGTGACGTTTTGACAACGTGTTGTGCGGTATTCCGTATTGTTCTTGTAACAGACGCGTCGCTTTTTTTCTCAGGAAAAAATTTCACGTGGAGTTTGAATGTTGGATTGTGTAATAGAGAAGCCACAAGCATAATAAATGGATGTATTGTTAGGTTCCCATGATAAGGTGGCTACACCATCATGATGTTTAGAATGTACTCTGTATGACATGCTGTATGATTCTTGTACAGGACGTGTTAGCATCAGACACAAGAACACAAACGGAGAAGTTGAAGGTAACTCAATTTAAAAAAAAAAAATGAGTTTTATTCAGGATTTTCCATTTTGAGTTATCAGTGGCATAATTTTAGTTTGCTTGTGTACTGTACAACAATTTTGAGAACGCATTATGCATAGTTTGAGAAGTCAGGTTATGTAATGGAGTGGTCAGACATATATCTAAACATAAAGGTTTCTCCAGTTTGGTGTTTCTGCATTATTGTGACCTATTGAGTACAAACTGTGTAGCAGGCTGTATTCTCGTACAAGACATGATAATCTCAGACTTGAGAACACAAGACATGTAGTTTTTTATGACTGTGACACCAAGACGGGCAAAACAAAAATAAATTAAATAAATCTGCCCTCATCGGGCCTGGGCACAAAGAAAACATAGTGTAAAAAGAAACAGAGATGGGGGTGTTTGAAAAGTCAAGTTATGTAAAGGAAAGAGCAAGCA